>CM026261.1:30448424-30621767 GCA_014851425.1 Senna tora
AGCTGGCCCGATATTACTAAGGTTGAACCTTGACGTTAACGTACCAGGTCCCTGCTCGAGTTGCCCAAATACACTTTAAGGGTGACGTTGAGAGTTTTAAATCTCCTCTCTTCAATCTTAAACACCCTAGAACACTCCTAAACATGTTTTTGAGGATTTAAATCACTTCAAGCACCTTCTTGTTTCTCAAGGATGGAAACATGCGGAACAAATTAAGTCCAACTTCGTGAATTTCAACCTTATTCCTTCACAACCTTTAGGAAACCTTAAGTGGGATAAATTGGAGGTATATTGAGGTTTAGAAACTAGATTTCTTAGAACCCAAGTAGGATAAATTGGAGGTATATTGAGGTTTAGAAACTAGATTTCTTAGAACCCAAATAGAAACACATGTTGAATTAAAATGCTTAGACCTTCCTAGAATTAGGATTCCTTCCAACCAAGCTAGATAAGCTTCCTTAGATGCGAATACAAGTTAGATATAGGTCTAGTACTCAAATCCGAGTATGTGAAACACTCAAGTAGAGTGTTATATTCGAGTAAGTCAAGTGTCCGAGGAAGGATACGCATAAGTCCAGATAGAGAAGTCTAATAAGACCAAGAGCTTGACTCTGTGGCAACTATGGACTACATGTAAGACTAATGGAGAGATAAATAACGAGTTAAGTTAAGTGAAAACCTTGATGAAGTAAATGTGGTTCTTATAGGAACAACGACACGCAATAGAGTGTAACAGGAACTCCGAGGAGACTAAAGTTACAAGAGGAGATTGCATGGAAGGTTGGCCAAGTTGAGGGTTCTTCCATGTCTGCTCATAGGGATGTATGCTTATGTGGATTATATGAGTATATATATTCTTTGCTTGTCTGGTATGTGTTAGCTAGAGGTATAGAATGCTAAAAGAATAAAAGAACTAGAAGATAAGTTGTGGAAAGTAGCTTGGATAGGAAGACATAGGAGTAGAGTGTGATTTTTTGCTATGATTCGTGTGTTACAAATCCAACTCATACACTCCGGAAGCATGATGATTTGTAATACCCCAGAAAATTTCGAGGATTAAAGAATGATTTATTTAAAAAATTTTGAGGATTAAAGAAGGATTTATTCCGGGGCTAGGAATTAAAACCTTAAAAAGAATATAGGAAAATTATGAAAGTTAAGGGAAACTGGAAATGAACCGAGAAAATTTTTCAAAATTTCAAATAAAATAAAAGATGAAAGAAAGAAGTAGAAAATAATTTTTTTGGGATTAATTTAGGACCTAGGAAATTAGAACCTAAAATAAATAGGAGTGAGAACTAAATTAAAATATTATTAGCTATTGTTTATATAGTTATTAATTAATTAATTAATTAATTTTATACTTTTTCCATGTTTTATTATTATTATTATTATTAATGTATATTAATTATTAAAGAAAAGAAAGGAAAAGAAAATAAAACAGAACAAGGAGAAGCAAGGAAGAAAAAGAGAAGGAAAGGAGAGAGAGGGAGAGCTAGGGCTTGGAGGTGGGAGGAGATCCGGAGGAAATCTCACCGGAATCCGGCAAGCCGGAGTTGGAGGAGGAGCCGGAGATCATCCTCGTCTCAATCTCTCCAGTTAAGGTTGGTATAACGCCCGATTCTCTCCAAGTCCCCATTTTCTTCATTTTTCTTCATTTTTGGAATTGAGTTGAGAATCCGAGTTTGGGCGGATTCGAGGGTAGAATAATGTTTCTAAAGTGTTCTTGAACACTCATTGGGGTTAGGATTCGAGAGTAGATCGTTGGATTTGGCCGGATTCGAAGCGGGAAGAGTTTGGGGTTTATAAAATCCATTTTTCCCAATCTCGAACGATCAACGATTCGGCGACGAATCGAAGTTGGATTTGAGTTGTAGGACTTCCTAAATGTAGTATATATGTAGGTGAACAAAACCCGTGGGGTGTGGAGTCCAAGCCGGGGGCGGAAGGGGGCCGGAACGAGCCCAAACCAGCCCACAGCACAACAAACGAATTGCTGTGCTGCTAGCTTGCGCTATAGCGCCGAAAACGGCGCTATGGCGCTAGCTCTCGGGCGTACCAAGAGCTGCTGGGCAGCAGCTCGGCGCTATAGCGCCCGGCCTCTGCCCAGCATGCCCAAAATTCATTTCTTTGCCAATTCGGGGTGTCCAAACCTCCTACTTTCAATCCTAAACTTCTTAGAACACCACCAACCATGTTTTTAAGGATCAAAATCATTCCAAATGTCTTCTTGTCCCTCAAGAATAGAAACTTGCGGTGTAAACTAACTCCAAGTTCTTGAATTTCAACCTTAAACTGTCACAACCTTTAGGCAACCTTAAGTGGGATAAATTGGAGGTATATTGAGGTTTAGAAACTAGATTTCTTAGAACCCAAGTAGGAACACAAGTTGATTTAAAATGCTTAGACCTTCCTAAAATTAGGATTCCATCCAACCAAGCTAGATAAGCTTCCTTAGATGCAAATACAAGTTAGATAGAGGTCTAGTACTCAAGCTACAGGAGAGGATTGCATGGAAGGTTGGCCAAGGTGAGGGTCCTTCCATCTCTGCTCCTAAGGTTGTATGCTTGTGTGGATTACATGAGTATGTATATTCTCTGCTTGTCTGGTATGTGTTAGCTAGAGGTATAGGATGCTAAAAGAATGAAAGAACTAGAAATAGGTTGTGGAATGTAGCTTGGATAGGAAAACAAAGGAGTAGAGTATAATTGTTTGCTATGATTGGTGTGTTACAAATCCAACTCATACACTCTAGAGGCATGATGAGCATTTTATTAAATCTTTTCCACGACGGTGCCAAGAGTCCTTGTACAGAAGGACTAAGCTTTTATTTCAAAAACTCGTCACGATGGTGACTTAGATTATAATCATGAAAAGGAGTTATTGGTGGGTTCCGGATTTGATTATGCGAGCAATGTGAGACATCAACTAGAACAACGTCAGATGACACTTGAGACCTCAGTTTTATAATCACCATGACGATGGTTAGTGCCCTATCCTGGTAATAGGGTCAGAGAGGATTTATATTGCTATCACGATAGCTTGAGGCTCAGAGAGTGCATTTGGACGGGTATATGAGTTATATCCTGTTGAGGATACTTGTACATATTAACAAGGAGAAGAATTGTTGATCCTTCGGGAAAGATACAAAGAATCCTATTAATATGTGAGACTAAGATAAGGAGACACGGGAGGAACCTATGGGTGAACCGTGAGCCTAACCTAGAAAAGAGAATTCATCCTGTGGAGTTGGTCCAGGGTGTGTTAGTGGCCATGCTTTGAGACGTCATGTCGTGTCCGCCATGTGGCCTGGTTGGGTAATGGACGAGTGGGCTCAAGCTATTGCCCCGCAGTTAGGGGTCAGGATGTGCCACTTGGTGGCTATGCGTCAGTTGTTTGATAGATAGAGATTGATTGTTTTTGTTTAATAGAATTGTCACGAGGTGACCAGTACCCAAGTGAATAGGTTAAGTAGATGTATGTTTAGCATCTGTGTGTATGTACAAATTATCTGTGTTTGCATATAATTGTTGATTGTGCAGCGTAGTGGTAACGTACAGGATTACGTCACCACACGTCTTGTTTGAGTCAGACATGCTGAAACATGAGAAGAGCGGTAGGTAAAAGCCGGCACTATATGTTACATATTTACTTGCTGATTGATGACATGGAATAAATTGCTGCAGGTTTACAGTTATGTCAGTGTATGCATGTCAGTGTTTGGGTGAAATTTCTGTTGTTGTGTGATCACCAAGAATGTATGCTAACACCAGTAACTAGTTATTTTTGCATGTGGTTGTGTATAACTCCCAAACCCAGCGCTATGGTACCCACCTTGCGTCGGGGATGGGAGAGTCCTCACTGAGTCGCGTGGTTAAGACTCACACCTCATTTTTACTACACAGAGACAGGTTAAGTACAGGTGAAAGAAGTCTCGGTGGAACGAGGGACAAGCAAAACTTTCCAAGACCTACAACTTGTTCATGTGGGTGAATAAATTGTAACTATAATTTAATTTACTTTATTATTGTGTCATAAAGTAAAGGGTAGACGTACCCAATTAGAATGTATTACAAAATCTAGAACTGTCAACTTCACATACCTTAAAGATCAGGATTAATTATACTGCGATACAGGGCAAATTTGTTTTCAAAATATATATATACATATATATGTTGCATGTGAATAGGATAGGCAACATCTTCGGATGTGTAGCCAGTATACAGGTTATATATATTATGTGTGTTTTCTATATCTATATCCTGAAGCGGCACTGGCCGTTGATTTGCTTGTCTAGGATAGGCCACCATTTCGGTGTAGCCATGGTACTATACTGCATGTGGATGTATTTTCAATAATAGATATTCTGTCAATCAGGTGATAAGGCTTACAGGCATAGGGATATTCCCTCTGTCTGTGCCGGTCACAATCCTCTAAACGGGGGTCGTGACAAACTTAGTATCAAAGCCTGGTTATTCTTTAAGGGTGTGAAGCTAACTAGTAGTCTCGGGTGTCAGTCGGGCTATCCATTACAAATCCAGACGTAACGGTAGTTCCGACGGGCACTTGTGAGGTTGCTCAGGATGTTGAGTTATAAATTCTTTCGAGTCATCGCTTTAGGCATAGAATTTGTATGTGAAATTCTATGTAAAGCATATAACCTGTACAGTACACAAGTGCCGATGAGCACTAAGGCGTAAGGAGGTGTGGCAGTGACCCCAGGAACCTTAGGACGCCATAATAGGGAAGGGAGACATCCATGGATGATGCTACCTAGACAAAAACACATTTGGTTGAATTGTAGGCAGGAATGCGCTGCAATGTTTGATTGTTTTGCAGGTGTTAAATGAAACGATGCGTCATCTCTGTTAGCGGCGCATTATGTGCTATGGTATAGGCACAAGTTGTTTGATTATAGTGTGGAATGCAAGTAGAATAGAAATATGCAGTAAATGGTAGTTCAGGCTAGGAATGGTTTGTAAAGTGAAAAGAAAAGACACGCTTGGCGTGTAGCAAAGAAAGTAAGCCCATGGGGCGATTCAAATGGAAAGTTTACAGACAAGAATAAGCAGGGTCATGAGGCATGAGACCGACAGGAAGATGACCACGTGAATGGGTCATGACTGTGCGGTATGCTATGGTTGAAGTAAGTGAGTTGTCCTTCCTAGAAAGTAAACAGAAAAGAGGTGGTGTATGCCACAGTATAGAAGGAGAAGTCTACGGACTAGAAAATCAGGATATAGTATATGGAAGGGCAAAGTGTCCGAACCATATGACGTAGAGATAGATGTTAAGAAGTAGAGGCAAATGTAAATGTGTAGAACGTGACCATATGCCGAGTAGGAAACAGAATAAATGGTAAGGCATAGAGAAGGAGCCTAGTCCAACCCTGCGCTCGATCCATGAACTGCTAGTTCCTTAAGCAAACAAGGGGGAAAAGAAGGGATTAAGCCCAACCAAACTCTCTTGGGTTGCTTAAGGAAGAGCAGAAAGAATAAGATATTGATCACATGAGAACTTTTTGTAAAAATCTGTTTGGTCTTTCCGGATGAGAGATTCTGAAAGACCCTCAAACTTTTCTTGAAAATAGTAGGGATAACCATTGGAAGGCAAATTTTCATGAAAACTCTTTCTCAATTTGTGTCATTCCAATTGGTTAAACCCTAACCATTTACGAAAACCTTAGGCGTCATTTTATAAGAAATAAACTTGAATATATTTTTTTTAAAACCTGCAGGGTGCCTAAGAAAACTTACTCATGTGACCAATACCCTACCAAACAATAGTCCTTTTACAAGTAAGCTGTATAAGGATGGTAGATGAAGTTGAGAAATCACTCGCTTGGAGTGATTAAAGTTAAGTAGACATCGAAAAGCACTAGAGAGTGCTAAAGTGCGAAGGGAGAGTACAGGTAAACCTAAGGATTACCAATTAAGGGGGCCATAGGGTGACTATGGACCCGAAAGATGGGCGTAGACCTTCGGGTACCGTCCAGAGATAAGAAAATGAGTGCTATTGCGGTAGATAGTCCTCAAACGAGATAACGTAAGAGATAAACCCTAAAGGAACTCGTGGAGGCCCGAGGGGAGAGAAAGTAGATAGGGATAAGTAGTCTCCTAAGGGGGGAAGAGCGAAAGCCTATATGACCCCATAGGATAAGAGTCAAGTAGGAGGTGGAGAACCAACTACTACCATAAGTGCATGTATAGTACACAGATTGTAGTGGACATAGCTAGGTAAGCTAGTTCCACATGTTGGTGAAACGTAAATCCGTTAGTCTGAAGCCGTGTATGGGTGGAGACTGAGTGGACAAACCAGGCCATGCAGGTGCCATAAAAGGAAAATTTACCGTAAGGACGGTTAATCGAGAAGGAGAAATTCAGTGAGTAACGAGTATGGAGAAATACTCGAAGAAAGAGTACCACATAGGTACGAACTGGGAAAGAAGAGAGTGAATACGGGAACGAAGTCGGGTAAGCATCTGGGGATGCGAGCCAAAATGATAAAATAGGTATGCTAAGGTTGTGGGCGATTGGAACCCAACGGGTAACACACTTGCAAGAGGCGGTATATGTTCGTTAACATATGCCACACCGTAAGGAAGGAAAGAGTTAAACCGTGGGAGCGGATCCCGTTTGGTCAAAGGGAGTAGAGCATGTCCAGAAAGGCTAATTCTGGAGTTAACGGATCAAATATTCCAAGTAGGAATATAGGATTTAAGTGAGTTAAGGAGTCCGAGTGAGCCAAGTTGGGGTAAAAGCCAACGGAAACCCAATGAGTAGAGTTAGCATAGGATGTGCAACTCTTAGTGGACTAACCTGAGGATGGTATAGATCCACAGTCATAGTCGTGTTAAGCGAGGTCTTCGGATGAGAAAACCGAACTGAGCTTAAGGCAGAGTAATGAGTATGATGGTAAGGAGGAGACTGATGAGTTTCCATTATAAACAGAAATGACTACGAGTAGTAGTCAGAGAAGTGTTTAAGTCAGTGAGACATAGGATGTCGACAGGGAGTTACCTGAAGTGGTTATGGAAATCACTAAGGTTAAGTGTAGAATTCCGAAAAAGAAAGGGAAACACGAGTCACAAATGTAAGATCCTTTACCGTTTGGTGGAGAAAGGGTAAGTGTAATACATAGTTGTGCTAGTGCCATGACATTTAGTTTTGTTAGGACACGAGTAGGGTAAACCGAGTCAGTAGTGAGTGTAACAACTTCGGAAGGGTTAGGTACACTGATGGCACAAAGTATAAACAACTACGTAGGGTGTACGCCGTTTATGCGGTAAGTCTAGATGTAGAGTAGAGGGTGTAGTAAGAGGTAAACGGACTTTTCTTGAGAAGTCGTTTACAAAGAATATATCGGGAGAATACTAGCAGAAAGGTATTTGTTTGGTAGTAGAGGATACTTAGGTACGCGGACCCCGATGTAGGGGAGTATTCCGATGTCAGTTAGAGTTTATAAAATAGAACCTAGTGTGCTATGCAAATAGCTAGTATCTTGGCGTGTTCCAAGACAGATATAAGAATTCACTACGAAGGTAGCTAGTCAGACAAGCAGATTGAGTCAAGGTAAGCCTCACTAGAGAAGGCAATAGTTAACTCCTCAGAGAACTAAATTGGAGCATGGCATGTGGTACGTGCTAGACACTCCATTGCAAAATTAGTAAGCACAAAGTAAATAGAAACTAGGAAAGTTAGGTATCATCGGGGAAGGATACGACAACAGATGGAGTTTGTCGGTTAACACCTCGAGGAGGGGTTGTTAACTACGAAACTAGAAATACAAACTATCACAGAAAGAATATGTAGAAACCAGATAGAGACCTTGAGCCTTTAGGAAAGAAACATGAACCGTAAGGTAAAACGGTAAAACTAACACATCGAGGGAAACCATAGAGGAAATTGAGCCAAGGGACGGCAGCAAGCCAACAACCCCACAAAGGAGATGAAATTCGGGGACCGAATTTCTTAAGGGGGAAAGAATGTAATACCCCGGAAAATTTCGATGACTTAATGAATGATTTATTTAGAATTTCGAGGATTTAAGAATGATTTATTCCGGGGCTAGGAATTAAAACTTTACAAGGAATGTAGGAAAAGCATGAAAGTTAAGAGAAACTGGAAAGGAACCGAGAAATCTTTCGAAGTTTAAAATAAAATAAAAGATGAAGGAAAGAAGTAAAATATATTTTTTTGAATGAATTCAGGACCTAAGAAAATAGAAACCTAAAATAAATAGGAGTGGGAACTAAAATAAAATATTAGTAGTTATTGTTTATTTAATTATTAATTAATCTATTTTTATTATGATTATTTTAAATATTTGAGAAGGGGATTTTTTGGGAAATAAAAAGAGGAAGAAAAGGAAGTAAGAACTATTTTTTTTTAGTATTCCATTTGGGACTTAAAAGAAAATAACAATTTAATTGGAATGAGGAGGGATTAAGTTGGAAGTATTTTTCAACCTTCTCTTTGGTATTATTATCATTATTAATAATCTATTATTTATTTTATACCATTTTCAGATTTTATTATTATTATTAATATATATTAATTATTAAATAAAAGAAAGGAAAGAAAATAAAAAGGGAAAAAGAGAGAGGGGGAGTGTTACGGGGAAAGAAGGAGTAGGGAAGAAAGAAAAAGAGAATAAAAGAGAAGAAGGAGAAGCAAGGAAGAAAAAGAGAAGGAAAGGAGAGAGAGGGAGAGCTAGGGCTTGGAGGTGGGAGGAGATCCGGAGGAAATCTCGCCGGAATCCGGCAAGCCGGAGTTGGAGGAGGAGTCAGAGATCATCCTCGTCTCAATCTCTCGAGTTAAGGTTGGTACAACGCCCGATTCTCTCCAAGTTCTCATTTTCTTCATTTTTCTTCATTTTTGGAATTGAGTTGAAAATCCGAGTTTGGGCGGAATTGAGGGTAGAATAATGTTTCTAAAGTGTTCTTGAACACTCATCGGGGTTAGGATTTGAGGCTAGATCGTTGAATTTGGCCGGATTCGAAGTTGGAAGAGTTTGGGGTTTATAAAACCCATTTTTCTCAATTTCAAACAATCAACGATTCGGCGACGAATCGGAGTTGGATTTGAGTTGTAGGACTTCCTAAATACAGTATATATGTAGGAGAACAAGACCTGTGAAAAGTGGAATCGAAGCCGGATCGGAAGATGGCCGAAAAGGCGGCCGAAACCAGCCACAGCACAACAAAAATGCATGCTGTTGTGCTGCGAGCTGCCGCTGCAGCGCCCACTTGCTGGTTGGCCAAGGGGCCACCAAGGCAGCACCTTGGCGCCGCAACGCTAGAATGGGCGCTGTAGCACCCGGTCCTTGCCTGGCGTGCCCCAAGCCCATTTTTAGGGTGAACTGAGACCTCCAAACCCCCTCTCTTCAATCCTAAACACCCTAGAACACTCCTAAACATGTTTTTCGAGAATTAGTTCACTTTTTGAGGATTAAATCACTCCAAGTACCCTCTTGTTTCTCATGGATATAAATTTGCGGAACAAATTAGGTCTAACTTTGTGAATTGCAACCTTATCCCTTCACAACCTTTAGGAAACCTTAAGTAGGATAAATTGGAGGTATGTTGAGGTTTAGAAACTAGATTTCTTAGAACCCAAGTAGGAACACAAGTTGATTTAAAATGTTTAAACCTTCCTAAAATTAGGATTCCTTCCAATTAAGCTAGATAAGCTTCCTTAGATGCGAATACAAGTTAGATAGAGGTCTAATACTCAAATCCAAGTATGTGAAACACTCAAGTAGAGTGTTATATGTGAGCAAGTCAAGTGTCCGAGGAAGGATACGGATAAGTCGGGATAGAGAAGTCCAATAAGACCAAGAGCTTGACTCTGTGGCAACCATGAACTACACGTGAGAGTAATGGAGAGATAAATAACAAGTTAAGCTAAGTAATAACCTTAATGAAGTAAATGTTGTTCTTATAGGAACAACGGCACACGATTGAGTGCAACAGGAACTCCGAGGAGACTTAAGTTACAAGAGAGGATTGCATGGAAGGTTGGCCAAGGTGAGGGTCCTTCCATCTCTGCTCCTAGGGTTGTATGCTTCTATGAATTACATGAGTATGTATATTCTCTGCTTGTCTGGTATGTGTTAGCTAGAGGTGTAGGATGCTAAAAGAATGAAAGAACTAGAAATAGGTTGTGGAATGTAGCTTGGATAGGAAAACATAGGAGTAGAGTATAATTGTTTGCTATGATTAGTGTGTTATAAATCCAACTCATACACTCTAGAGGCATGATAAGCATTTTATTAATTCTTTTCCGCAATAGTGGCAAGAGTCCTTGTACAGAAGGAGTAAGCTTTTATTTTGAAAACTCGTCACGCCGGTGACTTAGATTATAATCATGCAAAGGAGTTATTGGTGGGTTCTGGATTTGATTATGCGAGCAATGTGAGACATCAACTAGAACAAAGTCAGATGACACTAGAGACCTCAGTTATATAATCACCATGATGATGGTCATTGCCCTATCCTGGTAATAGGGTCAGAAAGGATTTATATTGCTATGACGATAGCTTGAGGCTTAGAGAGTGCATTTGGACGGGTATATGAGTTATATCCTGTTGAGGATACTTGTACATATTAACAAGGAGAAGAATTGTTGATCCTTTGGGAAAGATACAAAGAATCCTATTAATATGTGAGACTAAGGTAAGGAGACACGGGAGGAACCTATGGGTGAACCGTGAGCCTAACCTAGAAAAGAGAAATCATCCTGTGGAGTTGGTCCAGGGTGTGTCAGTGGTCATGCTTCGAGACGTTGTGCCGTTCCCGCCATGTGGCCTGGTTGGGTAATGGATGAGTGGGCTCAAGCTATTGCCCCGCAGTTAGGGGTCAGGACGTGCCACTCGGTGGCTATGCGTCAGTTGTTTGATAGATAGAGATTGATTGTGTTTGTTTAATAGAATTGTCACAAGGTGACCAGTACCCAAGTGAATGGGTTAAGTAGATGTATGTTTAGCATATGTGTGTATGTACAAATTATTTGTGTTTGCATATAAATGTTGATTGTGCAGCGTAGTGGTAACGTACAGGATTACGTCACCACACGTCTTGTTTGAGTCAGACATTCTGAAACGTGAGAAGACCGGTAGGTAAAAGCCGGCACTATATGTTACATGTTTACTTGCTGATTAATGACGTGGAATAAACTGCTGCATGTTGACAGTTATTAAATGCATGTCAGTGTTTGGGTGAAATTTCTGTTGTTGTGTGATCACCAAGAATGTATGCTAACAACAGTAACTAGTTGTTTTTGCATGTGGTTGTGTATGGCTCCTAAACCCAGCGCTATGGTACCCACCTTGCGACGGGGATGGGAGAGTCCTCACTGAGTCGCGTGGTTAAGACTCACACCTCATTTTTACTACACAGAGACAGGATATGTACAGGTGGAAGAAGTCTCGGTGGAACGAGGGACAAGCAAAACTTTCCAAGACCCACAACTTGTTCATGTGGGTAAATAAATTGTAATTGTAATTTAATTTAATTTATTATTGTATCATAAAGTAAAGGGTAGACATACCCATTTAGATTGTATTACTAAATCTAGAACTGTCAGCTTCACACACCTTATAGATCAGGATTAATTATACTGCGATACAGGGCAAATTTGTTTTCAAAATATATATATATACATATATCTTTTGCATGTGAATAGGATAGGAAGCATCTTCGGATGTGTAGCCAGTATACAGGTTATATATATTATGTGTGTTTTCCTATATCTATATCCTGAAGCGGCACTGGCCGTGGATTTTCTTGTCTAGGATAGGCCACCATTTCGATGTAGCCATGGTATTATACTGCATGTGGATGTATTTTCAATAATAGATATTCTGTCAATTAGGTGATAAGGCTTACAGGCATAGGAATATTCCATCTGTCTGTGCCGATCACGATCCTCTAAACGGGGGTCGTGACATAGTTGACGACCAAAGCTGGGAAGCCGAGTTGCCACATCTACCACTTTTGACGATCTCACCTTGTATCTAAGCATGGCCGAGGCTCATCCATCTACCACCGCCTTTCTGTTTTGCCATATCTTTGATTTCCCACTTGAGCTCACAGCCATGGAAGACTAGCCTAGGTTAGGACGAAGATGATGGTGCTCTCTTTTCATGTTCTTGATTTTTGGGGTTCAGATTCAAATTGGGATTTGAGAGTAGAGAATGATTTGAGGAAAAGGAAGAATAAGAATATGAGGCTATGGTGAAGATTCTGAGAGTAGAGAGTGATTTGAGGAAGAAGAAGATTTGGGGGTTGCGATGGAAGGCAGGAGACAAGAGAGAAGAGAAAGAGAGAGGCAGACATTGTTGGGACTGAGAGTGAAAAAATGCTAGGGTAATTTGGTCTTTTGACTCCTGATTACTGAAGGAAATTTGGATTGCATCATATTTTTTAGGGAAAGTTTTTGAACGTTTGACTTCAAACTGGTTTACGATGTTTAAAATTATACCAAACAGATTTTTTCTAAAAAAGCGAACCATTTTACTTTATTGAGCCTGTTTCAGTCATGCCAAACGGACCCATAAAGTTCTTGGAAACTATCTCTATGTAGGTTCTTTTATCATTATTGTTGTTGTTGTTGTTGTTGTTGATGTTATTATCATTATCATTATCATCATACAATAACAATTAACAACAACAATCAAAGCCTTTTCTCACCCAAGTGGGGTCCTTATCATTATCATCATCATCAAAAATATTTTCAAATTTTATTTAAGTTAATTTATTTTCATAGTATTTTAAGGAATCAAATAAAGTTTTAGATCTTGTACAAAAATCATCTCATTTAAATATTTCACTATATTTTGTGTTACACTAACATATTCGCATGACCAATCTCTTACAACATATTAAGCTAATGTTTTAGCACAAAAAAAAAAGTTAATGTTTGAATTCTTTATAACATGTATATTTGTGCTATGCATATATAAATATATTTTTTGGCCAAAGAATATTTCATTCAAAGAAAAAAAGAAACAACAACAAGCCAACAACTAACCAAAACCAGCAAAAACAAGCTAAAAAAAATCAAATTAACCAACCCCCTCTCTAAGGCAAGCACAACCCACAGCACACCTTGCAGAAAAGCAACTATTAGAACTCCTATCACCAATATTAGAACCACTCCTAGTAACATCAAAAGTCAAAATAGAGGCAAGCGAGGGTGGAGGGTTAAAAACACAATCCTTCATAACCACTCGTTTAACGCCTTCTTCGCTAACCAGTCGGCAGCTTGATGGCCTTGACGTCTAACAAAGACCACATAGAAACCTTTATTAGAACTCAACAGCTCCAAAATGTCAAGTAAAATAAGAGAACTGACCCGATACCTTAGCACCCTTCAAACCTGCAACAACATCAACCAAGACAGCACAATCAGATTGAAAAACCACCCTCTCCCACCCTTTCAAACAAGCCAACAACAAAGCCTTCTTCAGAGCCCAAGCCTCGATCAAAAGACTAGAGCAAGTCAACAGTTTCTCAGCACAACCATCCAAAACCTCCCCAAGAGCATTTCTGCAGATAATGCCCACTCCACCAACCGCAAATCCACTGTGAAAAGTTCCTTCTACATTACATTTCAGCAAATCAGTCCCAGGAGCAACCCAAGAGTCATCAACTTGACCATTCCCAACACCCTTATTCACCACATAGCCACTCACAGGAGAAAAACCCTTATTACTAACCTAAAACTCATTTGCATTTCTAATTGCCTTATCAACAGCAAGAAAAGGATCAACTTTTGCCCCACGAAAGACAACTTCACACCCCATCTTCCAGAGTTCCAAAAAAATATAAATCTAAATGCTCCTGCCATAATCATCCAACCCCTTATTTCTCACCAAACCCTCTAAACACCAATCCTCAAACCTACCAAACCCCACATCAGAAATACAAAGGCTTTTAGAGGATAGCAAAACCAAGCCAACTTCGCCCAATCACACAGCACCAAAAGATGCTCAATTTTCTCTGGAGCATTAGCACATACATACTCTACAAACAATAGGAATACGACACCTTGTTTTAACCAGAGCCTCATTAGTAGTGAAAGCCTCAATGCAATCCCTCAAAATAAAATTATTAACTCTGGGAGCAGCACAAACCCTCCATATAGCATGCTAAAGTGAATTATCCACTAAAGTTGAACAAGAAGGCTTCAAACTCACCACATCCTTGCTCAAATTCATGCGAAATGTGTGACCCAGTTTAACATAATACAACCCATCTTTTGCCTCACCAACATTAATCTATCCTCCAACCTCCCACTTCTAAGAGGAATAGCTAAAATGGCATTTAACTCCTCTTGAGAAACCAACCCCACCAACTTACTCATATCTCAACCACCATTAGAAATGACATAAGAAACCTTCAAGTTAACATCACCATTCACATCATTCAATTTATTGCCACTGAAAGTTGGAATCCATCTATCCTCCCAAAAACCCATTCTTGAACCATCTCCAATTCTCCAACAACACCCTTGTTTAAGAAACTTCCTTCCTTCCAGTAAACTTGACCAAACCCAAGATGCCTTAGGTCCCTTTTTAGCCTTCAAAATATCAGTATTGAGAAAGTAGAGACCTTTTAACACTTACCAAACCTGGGATGCTAAAAAATAAAGAAATCCGATTTGGTGAATTTTCTTAATACATAAAAGAAATTAAATGCGCATGCATGTATTTGCTAAGGTATAGAGAAATTGAACATGCATGTTCATGGAGCTGAAATTCAATATAGAAGATGTATAAATTGATATGATTTTTTTTGGGTAAAATTAAAATGATAAAACGTATGTGCATAATAAATTTTGGTAATATTGTAATCACCTGCCTAACTCAAAGCTACATATATAGGAAAACAATTTATTAAGATTTAGAACTTTGAATGTAAAAATTTTTAAAAATTCAAAATATTAATTAACAATGGGATGGTGGTTTACATATACCAGCCTTAATACTACATGAAATGCACGTAATTAGTCTTATGATACTTATTAATAAGAATTGTTTCATTTCATTCATACGATATTGAGATGAATTTTGGCCGGTCAACAAAATACCAAATACTTGTAGAGAATTCAATTTCTCAAATTATTTGGTATTTTGTTGATTTGATTAAAATCCTTCTATTTCCACTTCAAAATGTCCTTGTGGAAAAAGTATAGAGATGAATTTTGGGATAAGTTAATCATTTAGATGTTTTGTCCTTCGATTGTGGTGGTGGTTTTCTTTCAAACCTATATATTCAATTTTGTGGTTTTTCTGGCATATCAAATTGTAGTATTTTCTTGGGAAAGTTTAGTCTCCAATTGCTAGATGGACTTAAATATGGTAAGTGGAATTTGTTTATTTTATTTTGTTTATTTCTTTTCTTTAGAACAAGTAGAGTACTTTGGGATTCAAAATTTGTACACTATATATATATATATATAATTTATGGATCACTTGCGTTATAAAGCTTTCATTCTTTCATCAATTGTTAGAAGAGTCTATGTCACTTTCAACTTTAAAGATCACTTGAGATTTGGTATGGAAAATGTATAAGAGTAAGAACTATGTTGACAACACCAAGAACGGTGAATTTTTTTTATCTTAAAGTTCTTCTTAAAATTAAGATCAACTGAACTTATAAATTGTTTATCCAGTTCAACAATTATTATCATTTATCTCTCAGTATTATTTATTGAACTTTTTTTATAATGCTCAGCCATTATTGTGTTTCTTCAATTTCTTGTGCTCCGGTTTCAATATTACATATTTGTTTCATTATTTATTTTTCTTGTCTAATTTTTGTTTTTCATGTGAGAGATTTGGATTTGGCAAGTGATTTGTAAGAAGATGCCCTTTTTCTGTTTCACCACTTTAATGCCTACGTGAAGATTTTTTTAGTTAAAATTGTGTATATATAAAGTAGGAATGACAAAAATTTGTCTCATTAAGGTATTTTGAGGACTTGAAGATAAATTCATATATATATATATATCGAATAGGATATGTAGAATTTGGTTATGGAGAGAAAAGTTGATTTGTTCAAGAATAAGCTTCACAAGTAGAGGTGGCAAAACTCACACAAATCCATTTAACAAATCAATCTATATTCTTTTCTAGTCCAATTAAGATTATAATTAAAATGGAGATTTTACATACGATCCAAAGAGATATAAAATATTTTATTGCTTGTTCACAGGCGGAGTCAAAGGGTATTACCCCATCTTGAGTTTCTTTCAGCATTTTGATTAACTGTTACTATCATGTGGGTCAGATGTAGTTTTCTTTCTCGATATTGGGAAAATTTTCAAGATGAGTCATCAACTAGTATAACTTTGAGTACACTAAATAAAGGGCTCTATATGAATAAAATGGTTGAAGAAGCACTGAGATTTGTTGATGACCTAATTGCTAATGAGTTTCTGTTGAATGACCTAATATGTATCCATCTTCCATGGTAGTGTATTCATAATATGCTTGTACATTATATCCATCCTAAATTATAATCTATTTATAGTTCATGCATTTTGCAAAGAAGGAAGGATTATAGAAGCTCAAGCAATTTTTGCCATGATGATGAAGTGTGATACTGTTTGAGGATTATAGTTCATGCATTTTGCTACCATCAATGCTTTAATGGATGGATACTGTTTGAGGAATAATGTTATTTTTGTCAAGAGAAGTATTCAGTAGAATGGATACTTTTGGAGATCTTGGTTGCTATTGCTGAGCGGCGCCGAACATTGGTTTTTCTGCATTCTCTGTCCTGAACGTATAGGTTCTTCTCCTTTGCTGATAATCTTATGGTCTGCATTTAAATATTGCAATGAACATTATATCATCCATTTGGTAAATCATCCAGACGCTCATGCTTACCCTAGGCATTTTCTTATAGTAATTGTGTATTCTGCATATAAACTTTCCTCACAAAAGTCTATTGTATGAATGTGGTTATTTACAAAGTTTATCATGCTTCCTTAGGGTTATTTCCAATAGTATCATTCCAGATACTTATGCATCATTTTCAAATGTTTTTTTCTCTTTTCTTTTCGCGGAACACTGACTAGTTTTACTAACACTCATGATTCAACTCCATATTTTTGTTAGTCTTGTGTGTTATTCTATGTAGAATATTTGATTACTTCTGGTAATAGTTCTCTTTCCCAAGAAACTATTGGATTGTGTAATATATAAATAAAAATAAGATTAGTAATAGTTCTTTTTCCAAATAATTCTGTTTAGGAATTCTGTTAGTACTTAACCTACATGGTATTTGGTATTTATGTTTCAGTTATACTTGGAATAGTTCTATATCTTTTCTTGAGTCTACTACCAAAATCCAGTTGGCATTTCAAGATGTATGTGAAGAGGTATTTAACTGTGAAATTATTATATCTCATTTTAACATGTGACTATTTTCGATAGAAATTTATATGTAAATATCATAGGATGATCAGTGTTAATTGAACAAATGATGAGGTGTTGAATAAAATGCTTTAAATCAGAGAGACAAAATGATTTTGGATCAACATGTGAAATGTCATTGTACTTGAGTTATTAGCTTAAGAAAAGTGTTCAATGGTCAAAACTAGTTTGGTATCTATTGTTACTAGTTATAATATCTTAATTAATGGATAGAGTAAAATGATAAATGAAGCCATCGATATCTTTAAAGAAATGCATTGCCAAAAGTTTGGTTCTGCATATTGTAACTTAATTACAATTCTTGACGGCTTGCTCAAATCGAAGAGTATCTCACATATAAGATTTTATTTACGAGAAGCATGAAGACAACATCATGATGAGGCCGCTACATTATTTAGATGCATTATGTAAGAGGCAACATCATGATGAGGCCACTACATTATTTAAAAAAATTGTTAATACATTCTAATATATATACTTATTGACAATTTGTGCAAATGTGGTAGACTAAATATTGTCCAACAAAATTTTTAGTACCTTCTAATCAAAGGCTATCATCTAAATTTGCAAGCATAGAATTGTATGATCAAAGGTATCTATAAAGAGGGCTTGTTTGATGAAGTGATGTCTCTGCTTTATCAAATGGAAGAAAATGGCTGCCTATTTTGGGACTTATGAAACAATTTTTTGGGGTCTTCTTGAGAAAAGTGAAAATGATATGACAAAGAAGTTTCTTCATGATATGATTGAAAGGAAGCTGCTGAAAATGCTTTCAATTTGACTGATGAATTTCATTTGCATAATCATAAATGCCAAGCTACTACAGAATGAGACCTCTGTTGTTGGAAGCCACCAGCATGAAATGACTTCATTCTCAATATACAACAACAATAACAATCAAAGCCTTTTTCCAATAAGTGGGATCACCTATATAGATCAATCAACTTCATGCTCAACATAGATGCTGCAAAAAGCTTAGATTCCACATGGTCCTCGTCCTTGGTCGTTTAATTTCGAAGAACCCAGATCTCCAGTAATTTTCCTTTCATTCTTCTAAAAATTTTAAGAAGGCACCATTGAGTGCTACTGTGACAGAAGCATTGTGAGAATGGATTCTTTGTTATTATTATTTTTACTGTCAATCCCTATAATTCCACAAAACAACGTGGTTTTTTGTAATTTGTTATTATTTTTTCCTAGTTTCTAATCTAAATGGGTGACTTGCACATTTATTGCTCACATGAAATGCCATTCAGCTGACCATCAAATCTTCTTATAATCTCCATGATTTTGTTATTTTCATTGTTCTAGAAAGTGTTTATTTGCATCTTCTTGGTGTTGACAATTTCATTTTGTCAAATGCTATTAATATTAATATATGCATTTTCATATAACTTATAACTTAAAGGAGAGGGTGAAACGACCCATTTAGATTAGAACTTCGAAAAAAATAACAACAAATTACACAAAACTACGTTTTATGGCAGGGAATGACTAAGAAAAGCAATGATAAAAGATCCACCCTCAAGGGGATAGCCTTACGCAAGGTATGGAAGTGGCTTTGTCACGTTGAATTCAAAGGTTGGAGGCTGCCTCTGCCTCTGAGTCTGAATCTGATTGTTTGGAAATTGTTAAATCATTACAAAATGGTCGCTAGTTGATACTGTTATCTAGGATTGTCATGTACACTATTCGAGCTTCTCTTTTGGCTATTTCCATTTTCTACACCTGACGTATAATGATTTGTTTGAATGACATATTGCATTGATTCAAAAAAAGAAGTTATGCATAAATTTAGGTTTATCTTTGGTGTCAATGAATGTCACTACTTAATGAATTGATTCCCATTTTAGATATTTTATTCTTTATCTCACACATATGTTGCATAAATTTTGGTACCACAAAAATTACTCTTTGATAAATAAAACCTTATTTATACTACTTGGAGCACAAGCTTTAATGGGATTCGGAGCTGTAATGATTTTTGAAAATACATGCACTTCAAAAATATGGTCAAATGGACTCAATCGGCTCTTAATTTTCTGGTTCATCCTTAATTTTATTTTTTTGGCCTGATTCTGGTTCATCCTGATTAAACCTCCCTTATTTCAATTGATTTGATGATCATTCTTTTTCTTGTTGAATCCTATATGGTCTAGGACATATGCATATCTCCCTTTTGTTAAAGGGTTCTTTTGCCATTTAAGTCACCAATTTCATACCAATGATGGGTTAACAACTTGGTATCACTTAAGCAAGGTTTCAAATTCAAGACTTTATGAATGCAGCTATTCCTGTTGGAAGACTCTCCCACCATAACTAGGTGCACAATGCAATTCGAGTCCGGATTGGTATGATCAACAAAAAAAATCACCAATTTCATGGAGTTGAGCAATAAAGTTGCTCAATAAGAACATTCACATTCAGCTGCAAATGAGCAAACTAGAAAGAATGAACTTTTAACATTCACTTATGAAAGTAACATTGTAATTGATCAACCACATAAATCAAAATTGGTAATTAAAGAGAATCTAATGCTAACCCCCATAACGAAATTTTAAGAGACCAAATTGGTAATTTGGTATGATGATGATGATCACCTTCTATTCCCATTAGCCTCTTTTTCATGATCTGCCTCAATCATGTCCTCTTCATCTAAATCAAACACTTCTTCAGTATCACCATCTTCAGAAGACTTTGCTTACTTCCCAATGATTTCTTTCCTCAACTCATTGTGAGCTTCTTCAGGCTTCCCTCGAAGATTTCAAGAATAGCCTCTCTATCACCCTCCTCCAGCTTCGCTATCCGCTTCTTTAGTTCTTCAACCCACAACAAAAAAAAAAATTGTGTATATATATAGATCAAAAACTCATGACAGTTGATTGTTACAACTAATGTTAAAAAAAAAATCTCATCACTATCTTTAAGGTTAAATAGAACAAACGCTGAAACTTTTAAAATTAAACGACTCTTTAAAATTAGCCTAGCCAACGTTATAGATAGTAATTTTTTTTTGGTAGAGATTATAGATAGTAATTTATAACTATGCTAAAATTATATTTTTTTTAATAGCATTATTTGTCAATCTCTGTGGTACTTGTTTTTGAGATGATGAAGTCCTGTGTTTTAATTTAGGTTCCAAAGGTTTGGAGTTCTTGAAAATTGTCTCCTTAGGTCAAGGTTCATTTAAAAAAATGGTACAGGTTATTATTATTATTATTTAAGCTAGTTTCTTTTTCATATTATTGTATAGAATCACACAAATTAAAGTTAGAGATCTTGTACAAACCAAGAAAAAGAAACCTCATTTAAATATTTCCCCATATTGTTTGACACATTAACACATGCGTATGATCAATAGATGTCAAATTTGACGAAAGGGACTAATCTCTTACAACGTATTAAACTAATGTGTTATATATATATATATATATATATAACAAGTTATGAATGTATTTTATTTAGTGCAATTGATCTTTTTTTATATTGGTTTGGTAATTATACAGTGTTAATGCCAAATCTAAATTATTGAATGCTTACCAATCTTTTTTTTATAACGAACACTTACCAATCTTAAGGTACTAAAAAAATATATAGAAATTAGGTTTGGTAAATATTCTTAATATTTGTCATTAATGTATTTAGGTAAAATTAAAATTATAAAATATATGTGCATAATGATAAAATGTATTTAATCAGGAGGATTTATGATATTTCCTTTTTTTAAGAAAAATAGGACATTGAATATGATAATTTTCCAAATTCAAAATATTAATTAACATTGTCATGGTGTCCTATATATATACCAGCCTTAGTTTTGAATAAAATGCAGTTAGTTCAATGATAGTTATCATTAAGAATGATTATTGTTTCCATGATCAAATAATCCTGGAAATGAATTTTGGTCAGTCAACGAAATACCCTAAAAAAATTAAAAAGAGAGTATATAAGCGTTTTGTGGAAGGCAAGCCTTTTATTCTTGTTCAATAAATTATTAAATTTTTGGAGTTCCGATCCCTTTCAACATTATCTTTAATCTTTCTTCAGTAGTATTATAACTGTCATTTTTGGTTTAGACAATTTATAAGTGCAAATAAGGACCACAAGGGGTCATAACCTTGGGGAACTTATCCTTAGGTGATGACCTAGGTGCCTACGTACCCCTGTAGAGGAATCAATGTCCAAGTAGTTCGAGGAAGGGGCGTCCATAAGAGCCGTTAGGCAGGAGTGTTACCTATATTGGCTATGTGCGGCTCGGAGTCTAGGACGTGTGTGTGTAGTACTCCGGGCGGACGAGCCACGTGTTAGAGGTTTCCTTTAGAGGAATGAGAGAGCTTGAGTCTCTGGGTGCTGCTTAGAGCTTGAGGATAGATGTATCTTGTGAGAGAAAGTATATACTGATAGCTCTATCGTACTGAGTGATTGTTGGTTTGTTGTATATGGCCTGTTGTGTTGTATTGCGTAGATGTCCTTCTTTTTGTCCCCAGAGTGAGGGGTATTTATACTTGATTGAGAGAGGAACATGGTCGACCCACGTCCTTGCTCGTAGTGGGTCGACCCATGATCTTTGAGCTTCTCCCATGTCTCTAATACGAGAGCGTGTATGGGAAAGCATGGGTTTAAGCCACGTCCGAGTCCACTAAATGGTGCCACGTGTCACTGATCCGTGATTGGGTTAACCTTCTAGAAGGTTAATGCCACGTGTCCATAGGGTAGAATATTTTGGAGTTACAAGTATCATAAGATTTGGTAATCAATCACTTACATATGTAAAATTAATCTATATTAATATGTTTGTGCACCCTTTTGGTCTTTGGGGTCACAAAATAGTTATATTTTATAATTAATAAAATATGAAATAAACATGATTGAAGGAAATGTGAGAGAGAAAGGGATCAAGGGTAAGGTAGTTATGAATAATGGTGAGAGAGGAGTTAGAAATAATAGGTATTTATTAAATAATTTATTATTTTAGAATATAATAATACTTTTATATTAAATTTCAAAAATTAAGAAAAAAGATTGCATGCATCTAGGGTGCATGCAAGACCTCTAGTATATATTTGATAGCTCTTGGCCACTATTGTGCTTCTTCAATTTCTTGTGCTTTAGTTTCAAAATTACGGATTTGACACGACCTCTGTTTAGAGGACCGTAATCGGCACAGACACAGGGAATATCCCTATGCCTGTAAGCCTTATCACCTAATTGACAAAATAGCTATTATTGAAAAATACATTCACATGCATTATAATACCATGGCTACACCGAAATGGTGGCCTATCCTAGGCGAGCAAATTCACGGCTTGTGTACTGGCTACACATTCGAAGATGCTGCCTATCCTATTCGCATGCAACAGATATATGTATATATATATAGATATATATTTTGGAAACAAGTTTTCCCTGCATCGTAATCTAACTGATTCTGATCTTTAAGGTGTGTGAAGCTGACAGTTCTAGATTTAGTGATACAATATAGTTGGGTACGTCTACGCTTTACTTTATGACACATGATAAAGTAAATTAAATTACAATTACAATTCATTCACCCACATGAACAAGTTGTGGGTCTTGGAAAGTATTGCTCAACCCTCGTTCCACCGAGACTCCTTCCACCTGTACTTGACCTGTCTCTGTGTAGTAAAAATGAAGTGTGAGTCTTAACCACGCGACTCAGTGAGAACTCTCCCATCCCCGGCGCAAGGCGGGTACCATGGCGCTGGGATTGTGAGTCATACACAACCACATGAAAAAACAACTGGTTAATGTTAATTAGCATACATTCTTGGCGACCACACAACAATAGATATTTCATCCAACCACTCACATGCATTTAACAGATACAAGCATGCAACAGTTTAATTCACATCATCACTCAACAAGTAAACATATACCATATAATGCCGGCTTTTACTTACCGGTCTTCTCACATTCAACATGTTTGAACCAACCAAGACGTTGTGGTGACGTAATCCTGTACGTCACTACTACGCTGCACAATCAACAATCATATGCAAACACAGACAGTTTGTATATACACACAAATACTATAACATACATCTACTTAATCTCCCCCACTCTAGGATATCTACTAGCCACTACGTGGCTTTTTCTACTTCGAACCCGCGCACTCGGCTTACTAGCCACCACGTGGCAAAGCATACTAAACCCATTCACTTGGGTACTGGTCACCTCGTGACAATTCTGTTAATCAAACAATGCTTAACCCATTCACTTGGGTACTAGTCACCTCGTGACAATTTTGTTAATCAAACACAATCAACCTTTATCTATCAAACAATTGATCTGTAGCCACCAAGTGGCACGTCCTGACCCCTCACTGCGGGGCAATAGTTTGAGCCCACTCGTCCTTTACCCAATCAGGCCACATGGAGGGCACGGCACGACGTCTCGAAGCAAGGCCACTGTCACACCCTAGACCAACTCCACATGATGATTTCTCTTTTCTAGGTCAGGCTCACGGTTCAGCCGTAGGTTCCTCCCGTGTCTCCTTACCTTAGTCTCACATATTAATAGGATTCTTTGTATCTTTCTCGAAGGATCAACCATTCTTCTCCTTATTAATATGGACGAGTATCCGTAACAGGATCTAACTCATATACCCGTCCAGATGCACTTTCTGAGCCTCAAGCTATCGTCATAGCAACATAAAACCTTTCTAACCCTATTTCCAGGATAGGGCAATGACCATCGTCATGGTGATTATAAAACTGAAGTCTCAAGTGCCATCTGATGTTGTTCTAGTCGATGTATCACATCGCTAGCATAATCAAATCCGTAACCCACCAATAACTCCTTTTGCATGATTCTAATTTAAGTCACCGTCGTGACGAGTTTTCAAAATAAAGGTTTAGTCCTTTCGTACCAGGACTCTTGCCACCATCGTGGGAAAAGATTTAATAAAACACTCATCATGCCTCTGGAGTGTATGAGTTGGATTTGTAACACACCAATCATAGTAAAAATTACTCTCTACTCCTATGTCTTCCTATCTAAGCTACTTTCCACAACCTATTTTCTAGTTCCTTTATTCTTTTAACATTCTATACCTCTAGCTAACACATACCAGACAAGCAGAGAATGTACATACTCATGTAATCCACATAAGCATACAACCCTAGGAGCAGAGATGAAAGAACCCTCACCTTTGCCAACCTTCCAAGCAATCCTCTCCTGTAACTTTAGTCTCCTCGAAGTTCCTATTGCACTCAATCGTGTGACGATGTTCCTATAAGAACAACATTTACTTCATTAAGGTTATTAGTTAGCTTAACTTGTTATTTATCTCTCCATTACACTCACGTGTAGTGTATGGTTGCCACAGAGTCAAGCTCTTGGTCTTATTGAACTTCTCTATCCCGATTTATGTGTATCCTTCCTCGGACACTTGACTTACTCGCATATGACACTCTACTTGAGTGTTTCACATACTTGGATTTGAGTACTAGACCTCTACCTAACTTGTATTCGCATCTAAGGAAGCTTATCTAGCTTGGTTGGAAGGAATCCTAATTCTAGGAAGGTCTAAGCATTTTAATTCAACTTGTGTTTCTACTTGGGTTCTAAGAAATCTAGTTTCTAAACCTCAATATACCTCCAATTTATCCTATTTAAGGTTTCCTAAATATTTATGAGGGGAGAAGGTTGAAATTTTAGAAATTGGATTTCATTGTTCCGCAAGCTTCCACTCGTGGGAAATAAGAAAGTACCTAAATTAATTATTGATGCTTGATAGCATATTTAGAATTATTCTAGGGTGTTTAAGATTAAAAAGAAGAGGTTTGGAGCCCTCAACATCACCCTTAAAATGTATTTGGGCAAATCGAGCAGGGACCCCGAATATTAACGTCAAGGTTCAACCTTAGTAACCTCGGGCCAGCTCTTCAGGGTCTTGTTCAGCTAATATTTCAACCATATAATTTCAATAATATCAATCCAAGCCTATTTACTCAAATCCAAGCTCAATCCTAATTATCAACAATTTTCCCCAATTTGGAAATAATTATAATTCCAACAATATCAATCCAAGCCTATTTACTCAAATCCAAGCTCAATCCTAATTATCATTTTGTTTACCTTCAGCCTGACTGAGGCTAGCCCGACCGAGGCTGCACGAATGTACCATTTTGTCTATTATTAATCGAAGTATTCCTTTCCAGAAAAGAGGCATGACTTAAACCTGCAAGGTACTCGCACAAGTCCCAAGGAAGGGAAACGGGCCGATCGCCCAAAAAAACACTAAAGCGCCTCTGAGACAAAGCTAACATTCCCCCAGTAGTGCGGTGAAAACCCCTTGGGTGCGAAAACGCAAAATGAACGTTCACAAAAAATCATGCTAGCAACCACATACAAATCGTCCTGATCACACGGTACTCATGCAACAAGTCTTTTTTACCCAGACATAAAAAGATAACAACAAAAACTATACTCACACAAACTTTTTGCCCAGAAGTAAAAAGAAAGGCAGTAAAACTCAAAGTTCTCATTAAATATCAAAAATGTAAAAGGCGTTCGCCTATTACAAAGGTTGAACACCCAAAAACCTACGTAAACCTACTCTTGGGCATCCCCAAGATCTATAATGGCCTTAGCCCCCGCAGGCTCAAGATTGCCAGCCCCCTCCAGCGGCTTCCGATGAATCGCCTTAGCCAACTGCTAAGAAGTAGCTCCAATCCTAGGAGCACGCCCACCGATATGAGAAAGCACCTGATGATCCATCGGGTGGTCGGCCAGCTGGCGAAGATAGGGGAGATTCAATGGAGAGTCGGTCTCCATCCGACCTCGGAGCTCACCATCAAAAAGCTCTAGAGAAGGATGCAGGGAAGCCACCCAATAAGCCGAAAACCTCTCCCCGTGGAAACGCTCAAGTTGCTCAACCACAAGAAGCATGCCATACATCCTCCCGCCAGCAACTCTCCCTGGAGATCAGCAACATCAGGGACTTTGCCTTCAGCCGATAACCAGCCAGCAAGATTCTCATTCGAGCGAGCCTCCGTACTCTGCACTCCGTAAAGCTTCACGTAGAGAGTGCAACTCCTGCCGGCGCGTCTCAGCATCCTCCCGATGGACGGCCAACTCCTTGCGAGTCTTCTCCAACTCAAAGCGCAGAAGCTTGACCTCCGAAAGATGCTCGCCCTCAGCTTTAAGACGGGCCACTTCACGAGTCAAGGACCTTATCTCACGATCTTGGTCCCTGCATTCCAACTCCTTCGGGGACAACCGCCTACGCGCGTCCTCTAACTTTTCCTTAGAGGCCTCTAGAGCTTGGACCCTAGTAGTCAAAATATTGGAAAGCCGGTCCCTGTCAAGACGGGCTTCCTCCTGCAGGAAAACAAAAGTCAAGGCACAGGAAAACTCAAAATAGCAGAGCATCAGAGTAGAGAAGCTTACCACACGCTTCTCCCACACAATGCCAGCTTGGTGAAAGTCAGCTAACGCTTCAGCAACTCTGCCGAAGGCCCTAACAGCAAGATCCATGGGGGTGGTGTCTAACTCCCTAGCATTCCTCTCTCCCATCTCCACGGGAAAGCAACTGCCCAAGGCCACCAGCTCGAAAGAAAGCTCTTCCTCTAGCGGCTCGACAGGTTCAGAGGGGCTGACACCTATCCCCGGAGCAACCTCCTTCGTGGCAGTCATTTGACTCACCACTAATTCCCTTTGTTAGAGAGGGCCCCGGCCTCTATGACCAAATCATCAGCCTCAGCACCATCCACGGGCGCCTCAGCCATAGACTCATTTGCCGGAACTCGAATCACGGCAGAATCATCAACAAGTTCCTCGACCGACCAGCGGAACTTGGGACTGGAGTACGAGTCGACAAAATCACCTTCATAGGTGATTGACGAAAAGGAACAGAGGTAGGAACAACACCCTCCACCAAAGTCTCTACCCGCACATCCGCCTGATCAGAACTCTGCTGGGCAACCTGTGATGATAACCGCGGCCCCGCACCAGAAGGTCTTCTCTTGAACTCTCCTTTACCTTTGGGCACCTTCAACGTAGGAGTCCCCTTTCTCTCCCTCTCTCAGGGACTGCCACCGTCACCTCTCCCATCTTTCCTCCTTTTTTCTGTTTGGAGTTCCTCTTGCTAGCGGATTTTGTCAGAAGATGTCGAGGCAGGAAGACGTCTGTCTCTCCCGCCTCCGACTGGTACCATGGCGGAAGGTTCTACGACTGCCGCCAGAGAAGGATCCTGCCCAGATTTCTTCCCCTACTTTGACCTCCGTCACAAGTACGGCTAAGGGGAGGAGGAGGAGGAGAGGACGAAGGGAGATCCTCCCAGTCAGTGAAATCGAAAGGATAAAAGCTATCATCGTCACTAGCCATGAAAAAATCTTGGTAAAGACAGAGGACAAAAAAGGAGAGAGGGGTAAGAATCAGAGAAAGTAAGACAAGAAGGCAGAACGAAAGGCGGCAACAAGACAAAAAGAAAGGCAGCAAGAAGGTAAAACCACAAACTTTCAAACGCTAGATATTTATAGAGAATTAAAAGGCGAGGTGATTCGAAAATCTCCCTCCTCGTATCCCGCAACGGATAAAAACAATTATTCAGTGCACCCGACTTAAGTTGCAACCGCCCACCTCAGCCAAACACGTGAAAAGAAAGAACTGCTCAGATCAATAGTCTGAAAGATGGAATCACTCAGACAGAAAAGCCCTTGAAAACTCAAAAGTCGGTCAAAGACACCAGAGGTCCTTTTCAGAAATCCTCAATCGAGGCTAATGATGGCAGCTCTCAGAAATGAACCCGCATTAAATGAAGACGAAATGGCGGCAAAACACTCAAGGCCAATGGATTAAATATAGCTGTGACACGTGGCGTCTGGTGCGGCCCACTCCTTCAGCAAAAAGCTCTCCGTAATACTCCATGTCAGTCACTTGTTGCGGACGAGCCTCGAATGACCAAAAGGCCCCTGACTCTTGAATTTCCTCTGCGCACCCCCAAGGGGTATTCCAGGAAATTCTCCTCTGCGCAAATGATGACCCCTCCTCGGTAAGTCGCGTACTTTCTGCAGAGACGACCCGAAAACTTGCTAAGGAAGTCGAGCAGCCAGCCACTCGAAATAGGACGTGTGGCACCCTCCAAACGTCTCCACTCCCACGGAGTAAAAAAAAAGAGAAACAACTTCGTAAGTCAGACGACCAACTCGTGATGAACAAACCCACTTGCGGACGAATTGTTTTTTACCAAGGCAACAGAAAATTCCTAAGTAGCTTACTGACAAAGAACTTAAGTCCACGGGAGCCCGACACACGTAGACTTGGGGGACTTATGTAACTGCGAAATATTCTACCTAGGGACATGTGGCACTAAGCTTCTAGAAGCCTAGCGGCAGCACACGCTAGCGACATGTGGGACCACTCACCTGCCACTTACGTGGCCCTTGCCCACATCTTCCCGCGAAGACTCCCACTCGACGAGACGTGGAAAACTCCCTGGGCATCATGGGACGACCCACGTCCCACGCGAATGTGGGTCGAGCACGTCCTCCCCACACTTAATATAAATAGACCCTCACCCGGGGGACTAAGGGGATACGAGATCCAAGATACCTAAAGTACCTCCGGAGAACCTTACATACAGCCATCAGAGCAAGCATTCTGAGCACTCTCAGACATCCTCTTGCCATTACCCATCATACATCCCGAGCTCTGCCTAACTCGCCGTGAGGTCCGGTCATCGGTAGATGCACCTCTGTCCCGAAGCATCCCACCTACGGAGCTTCCAGCAGCTCTCGGAGACTCAAGCTCTCTCACACTAAGGCAACCTCCTAAGAGTGGCTCACCCACCTAGAGTACCTTACGCACGTCTTAGCTGCACACGGCCCAACGCAGGTAACCACCTTGTCTAACGGCTCTTATAGACGTCACCATGACAAACTACGTGGACTTTGATCCCTTTTGAAGGGTACGTAGGCACCTAGGTGCATCACCTAAGGACAAGTCCCCCAAGGTTAAGACCCCTTGCGGTCCTTAAATGCAAATTACAATTGTCTAAACCAAAAACCACAGTTACACTATACATCATCTCCTTGACTTTTGAGCCTGGTTCACCATCTCACACGGTCAACCATCAGCACTCAGATCTCTGTCCTGGGGATCTCCATCAGCAAAGCTCCTAGCAGCTCAGAGAGACCCTCGCTCTCTCCCTACCTAAGGAAACCTCCAACGAGTGGCTCACTCGCCCGGAGTACCTTACACACGTTCTAGTTGCACATGACCACCTATACGTAACTATTCTACCTAACGGCTCATATGGACATTCACATAGCAAACTACGTGGACTTTGATCCCTCCACAAGGGTATGTAGGCACCTAGGTCATCACCAAAGGACAAGTCCCCCAAAGTTAAGACCGCTTGTGGTCCTAATTTCTGACATAGAATTATCTTAACAAAAAATGACAGTAACATAATGAAGATATTTATATATTAAATTTACAAAATTAAAAAAAAAACAATTGAAGATACAACAATAATATTTTTTTAAAATTAATACTATAATATCCTGTAATATAATATTTAATATATCATAATAATTTAGTTTATGTATATAAATATAAATAACTTGTTTTGTAAGATCTCTTTTCATATTTTTGTTTATGACAATTTTTTTTAAAGTAACCTTAGAAATTATATTTTTTAAAGCCTTCATTCAATTTTATCTCAGTGTCTAATATAACATGTGTTCTAAATTGACAAAAACTCTATTTTGATCTTGAACTTTAAGTATTTTTCTCAAATTGGTCCATAGCGTTTATAATTTGTTCAGTCTCAATTTAAGTTTTTATGTTTGTGATTGGTATCAAGTTAATCCCTTTTATATTCGTCCAGTTTGAAGTTAGTTATTCATGTTTGCCATGAGTACCAAGTCAATCCGTTTATTATCTATGTCAACATTCTTTCCATACTTGTAAATATGAATTATTACAAACCAAACCCTTATAAATGTGAATTATGAATCGTTGAAAGTACCAAAAAGTTTAAACTCAATTATATTTTACCAAAAAGTTCAAAAATAAAATTCTAATGTCAACATTTTATTAAGTAATTTTAGTACTTGTATAATAGAGAGACCAAATTAGTACCAATTATAAATATGAAAGACTAAATTAAAACTGAACAAATGTTAAGAATCAAATTGGTACCAATAACAAATGTGAAGGACCAAATTAAGACTGAGTAAATGTTAGAGACAAAATTGAAAATGGTACTAAACATTAGTAACAAAAATGAGATCTTCCTCATTCTAAAATATATACTAATAAATTTTTAAAGTATTCTTCATTAAGATCTTTTATAAAATTTAATTATTTTAATTGAATTTATATATATATATTAATATCTTTTGAATGCAGGAAATGAGGAAAGAAAACGTGAAGCGATTACTTTACCTTATTATCATCCTTATTTAAATTTCTTGTTTGGATGTAAATACCCAAATATACCAAAACAACTTTGACATGGGATTCATGACCCTACCCCCATGTTTCACATCCTTGAAGATTTATGTTTTTTTTAAGAATCTATATATACATATATTAATTTAAATGTGGGAATGTAATTTTTTTTTAATTTTTTATGTTATTTAAAATGTAACATCCAACCCGAATTAACAACTTATAATGATTACTTAAGCTTGAATTAAGCATTGGTAACTCAAAAATGGGGAAGAAACTAGATTTTCAATTAACCAAGTCAAAACTAACTTATCAATTAGTATTTAGTTCTGGTCAAGTAATTTAACATTTCTTTAAATTAATTATCTAGCATATAGTTTCTATAAATTTACAACTAACTTCTCATTGTTCTATATTCATTGCAGCTCTTATCATCAAAACTACACAAACAAATGAAGCCTTGTTAAGTCCCATTTTATGTAGGATTTTCATTGGGTTTTTAGTGTTTTTCTTCTACTTTTAATCATCAAAAGTGACATTTCTTTTACTTACTTCAGCTATGATTTTTGGAATTAAAATTGGTGCTGATTTAGTCCCTTTTGTACAGTTTTTATGTGGCAACAGATAAGCCGTAGGCACGGCTTATTGCAGAACCAGTCCAGATATGAGATTTAAAACATCTCAGCAATCCCCTTTATTCCAACACGTTTTTCTCACCTGGAGGGCCAGTGCTGCGTTGTTTTTCTGAAAATGTTGATCTCAAATGTTCCCATTTGATTAGAAAAAAAGAGAGAAGAAAATTGAATGTTTAAATTATAACTGAACTTTCTTTTATCCGAGCCTTTTGTTTATTTTAGTAAATTGCATATTTAAGGTTGTCTTAATTGAATAAATGAATTCTTGATGCTGAATTATTGGGATACATGCTGTCTCTTTCTTCTTATTTCCCTTTCTGAAAAAAAAAATCAATATATATAGAATGAATGCCCATGCTCCGCTGGTTGGTAATAACCAAGAGCATTGCTAAAAGCAGCTTAGGAGTTAGACTTCAACTAGACCGTAAGACGGATAGGAGAAGGCCCTAAGTGAGTTGCGATCAAAATTAGGGTTTAGGGTTTAGGCCGAGGCTGCGTCGTTTTGGACTAGAAAGCAAGGGCTTTGGCGTAGGCAAGAAGAAAAGAAGGGTTTTACATGAAAGGAGGAAACCGTATGCTTCATTCATCATCTTCATTGCTCCATTCTCTGTTTTAGGGCGCCGTTCTGCAACTCTTGAAGGTCTGGAGTTTTCAGCAGCTGGCTTCACCATTTTCTCACCTCTAATTCGCGTCCAAGATCTTGGGCATTGAAGAGGAGCATTTTTCCAGCCTTGTCACTCTATTTTTCCTCTTATACCTTCACTTTTCTTTGATTTACATTATGTATATGAGAGGCTAAACTCTCTTTCTAGCTAGGGAATCCGATTTTGGAGTTTATTTTGGGTTGTGAGATTAGGAAATGCTTTTATTTGCTTCATCTTTTTCCATAACATTATTCTAGTTTTAGATTTACTTATTTTGAGACTTTCTTGACGTATAGATGGCTTGATCAATCATATATATGTTAGTTAGTGTTCTTGCTAGTTGAACTATTTAAATCCGTAATTGTTTAGGTAGTTTGACATGTGTAGCAATTGATACAAGGAATACACATACGTTATATGTTGCTTGTGTTAAGGCGAACTAGGTATCATATTTGTGAATTGAAGCTTCTTGAATTTACTTTTATGTATTGGTATATTCTCCATGTGTGCAAAGCTATTAGAAAAACAATTTTAGAGGACGTTCCCAAGGTTCTTAGCTAATTAGAATAGGTTAATGAATGCTTCTTAATCTATTACTTAAGGGAGAATCATTATGTTTGATGTAATTTGACTATTATAACCAATATGCTATATTAGAAGGTGATAATTTGAATCAATGAACAACTCAAAATAGTTCCAAAGGATGGATAACCTAGCTGGATTTTTATTTCTCTGATTTAATCACTTTTTGTTGACGCTACTGTTTACCCGTTCCCACGTCTTATCACAGAAGCTGATTTTCATTACTTTGCCACTTGATTTTAATTATGCTTTATTTATTTTATTTAGCTTAGATCACTTATTTCACACCCCTCATTTATTTTCTTTTATTTCTTTTTCCACTTGCATCTTGGTTATTTTAGAAGAATTAAAAATCATCCAATCTCCGTGGGATCAACCGTACTTACATTGTGCTCTATTAGTTCATAATGCAGTAGGATATTTTTATTTGTTGGTTTCGACGCCCAACAAACCTTACTTAGAGGCCTTCTTCATATAAAAGCTGCTCCTCACAATAAAACCAGTTAATTGCAGTAAAATTAACTAGGCTAAAGGTCTATTTTGGTCCTCAATGTTTGCATGAAGTTTAATGTTGGTCCTCAATGTTTCAAAAGTTTATTGTTGGTCCTCAAAGTTTTTTCTTCGTGTCGATTTTGGTCCTCGAGCATAACACCATTAACTTTTTGCCGTTAAATGATGATGTGGCATGCTTATATGGCACACCCTCTCTCCTACGTGTCATATTTTAATGACGTGGCATGACACATCACTGCCATGTCACCCCAGATTGTCACATCATCATCTTCTCTTCTTCATCAGCATCATTATCATCATCATCATCATCTGGGGTGACGTGGCAGTGATGTGTCATGCCACGTCATTAAAATATGACATGTAGGAGAGAGGGTGTGCCATATAAGCATGCCCTGTCATCATTTAACGGCAAAAAGTTAACGGTGTTACGTTCGAGGACCAAAATCGACCCAAAAAAAAACTTTGAGGACCAACATTAAACTTTTGAAACATTGAGGACCAACATTAAACTTCATGCAAACATTGAGGACCAAAATAATACTTTAGCCAATTAATTATTACTATTTATATATGTTATTTGCTTTAATTAATTGGTTAAAACAACCTTCTAACAGGATCAGTAAAAAGCTCTCCTTCATCCAACATTCCGTAGAAATCACGTCACTTGAAATCCGTACAATGACGTACCTCTAAGAATCTGACTTCTTGCTCCAGGCTTTCGAGTTCTGCTTGTATCCTATGTTTTTTACCTTGAATAATGCTGTAAGTTACCAATGATCAAACAAAATAAATTATTAATTAAAGAAGCAGAGGAAAATAAGAATCAGTACAATGAAGTAACTCTAACAATCTGGCTTTTTGCTAAAGCAGTATAGGAGTATTATACATAAGTATATATGAAGAAATTAATAAACAAGGTCTAACGTGGAAAAGAGAACCTTCTGATGAAGGATGTCATACACTTGAACAAAATCCTGCTTGATGACACAACAAATCCACATCAAGAATCTCTATATATTATACATAAATATATAGAATAGAACCAACACAAATGGTTAATTAGAATGTCAATTTCGACAATCAAAAATGGTTAATTAGAATGTTAATTAGAAGCAACATTGAGTTTAAAGCTTCTGCTTTGCTAAAATAAAATCACATGAGACAATTTTACAAAGACATTGTTTCTTTTTCAATTTTCCTATATTTAGTTGGATCCGATTATTCTCATTTGCATATATTAATTTTTAACCATTTGGCAAAGACATTTTAAGGATTCTATACAATATCAAAGGACATACCAAATGGTAAAGAGCTTTTGTTTGGTGTTGTAGTAGTCCTGTAGAAATAAGAATGACAGAAGTGCTCTTAATAAAGTAACTGAACATATATGGATTACTCAAGAGTAATGTGGACAACATAAAGGATTTCATTTTCCATTTGTAATAACTTTCAATAGTTACCCTTACAATAGTTGCAGTAGTTACGATAATATAACAGTAGTTTTTTTCCTCATTTGACACACTTAGAATGAGGAAAGTAACAATAATATAGAAGTAATCAAAAAGTGCTTAGAGCAGCATATGGCTGGACAAAATGACTATGGTCATCTCTTGAAGAATAATTTCCCATAAATTATGAAAAAAAAGCACTGAAATTGGGGAAACTCGAGGGATATCATAACAATATGACTATGAGAAAAGAGGGCAGAAAATTCGAAAAATAAAAAAATGGAGTACTGACTAAATACTCAGATGCATGTATAAAAAATCAGAGTAGAGACTCGCATTTTCAGCAAATTTAAGCTATAACTACATTACCAAACTTTAAAAGACTCGCAATGATCAATCTCTCTGGTCCCTACCAAAGTCAAAGTCACGTCACAATTGGCAAAAGAAGAAGAAAAATACAAAAAAATAAAAAATAATTATTAATAAGCAAAAAAACGCCTTTTATAATTTTTTTGTTTTTAATTATAACCATATGCATTCTATTGCACCTAGCATTTCTAATCGTAGAGATGGCAAGCAAAAAAACTGCTTGGTTGCCAAGAAAATCAAGTTTCGGGAAAAGACTGAAAAGCCAAACAACTAAAAGCACAAACAAAAGATAAAAAGGCAGAAGCCAAATAAAACTGAACCCAAAATTACTTCACAGAATCAGCAATATTCAATGACAGATCAGAGATCCAGAAAAGAACAACAACTTGAGAAATCAATCCCAAATAGTGCAGAGGTAAAAGCTCTCAAATTAGTATTCTAAAAAAATTATCATATATTGTAATAGTGCAGAGGTAGTGAGAAAAATGATGACCTGATGCTAATATATATAGAGCCTCAATAAGGGAGGCGGGATTTTTCGAATTGCCTTGAGGACATTATTGAGTGAGTATCAATTACAGCAAGAATTAAGGATATCTTTAATGAAAAAATAGTCAGCCCATGAATGTGATTAAGGTAGCATTAAGTGTGAATATTTTCATCATTATAGAATCAATCAGAATATTGTGAAAGCCAGACATGTGTAAGTTGTGTATGCCATGTTGTAGTAGCTAAATTGACATGGACCAAAGGGACGTGTGGAATTAGTTGTGACATGTGGACGGAATGATTGTGAACGAAAGTTAGGCTAATTAGGTGTTGCTTGAGCACAAATTTCCTTAATCCTAGTTTTAATTAGATGGGGTTAGGTATGTTACTATATATATATAGATTTTAATTCATATATATACTAGTAACTAATATGTACTAACGTAATATGTATATACATGCGTAAAAAGTCTTTAGTATCTATTATCTATGATGTACTAATTAATAAGTATAAGTTTCAACATTTAGTTTTGTGTTATAATTGTTAATTATATTATTATATGTGGAATTCTTGGGTTTATAAAAGGCAATTACATATTTTTGGATAAAAACTAATATCATATCACTTGAACCAAATAAAAAGAATATAATTGAAATTAAGAAAAATCATTAGGAATAGTTGAAAGCTAGTATTACTATAAAAAACTATATGTGTGTGTGTGTGTGTGTGTGTGTGTGTGTGTGTGTGAAAATTCAATTCTAATTTTTTTAAAGTGTTACAATGACACAAAAGATTCCACCAATTATCAATGTATACAGCTATACCAATAAATTAATCTACCAAAAGCTTTGAAACGGCTTCTGCGCAAACTCTTTCTTGTGCTATGCTTTAGCTTTTCTCCCAATTGCTTTGTGTTATAAGCTTATTTTTTTTCTTTAATTATTTAAAGGAGAAGTGTCTAATAGTATATTATCTCTATTAATCTTATGACATAAACACACACATATTCCTTTTTGTTTCTCTATGAATTGTATTACTAAATTTTGAGAATTTTTCTAGTAACAATTAACTTTAGGATAAGAGATAGTCAAATTGAAACAAAATGTTCATCTTGATGAGTTCAGGGCTCGTTTGGTTAGTGAAATTTTGGAGGGAATGAAAATGTAATGTGACTGTGATGTGACCGTGAAGTGAATGGAATAAAAGTAGATAAAATAATCATTTTACTCTTATAATAAAAGTGAGAATGGAAAAAAAGTGGGTTAAAAAGTAAAGGCAAAAACATCATTTCATCGCATTACAAAAAGTAAGTTACGTTTAGTAAGAAGAATGTTGGATTACATTACATATTACGACCCCAATTCCAATAACCAAACGTGCCTCAATTTTTCATCAACTATTGTAATGTTACAATATGACAAGGCAAATAAGAAATATGATTAATTTTTATAAACAATATATGAAAAACTTCAACCACTAAATTTTGTGTTATCTTTTCACATAATGATTCCTTTTACTTACCACAATCAAACTGACATTTATGTGAAGTACAACTTTAAACGTGTTGTTGCACAAGTGAGTCAAACTGATCACTTCGTGTTGTATTTGGGAATTCAAGTTGATTTATTGCTCAAATGTGGCTCGTGATCGCATGGAAGGTGTGTCAGGTCATGTCTATTGTAACGTCGTAGTTTCTTAATTGATTTTTAGTGCGGAATTAGGTTAATTAACTTAACTCTTAAAATCCTGGTCCAATTTTTTTATTTTCTTTTTCTTTTAGGAGTGTTAAAAGTTAAGTTCTATGCCAAGGATCATTGACTCTCATTTGGTTATTTAAACCTAAGAAACTAGATGTTACATTTTGTCACTCGCGCAGTCTCCAGAATTATTTCTAGCATACATAAACTTCACATACATTCTAAGAGGATAAGGTGAGGCCCTAGCCTCCATGCATTACCTTACACATATATACTACGTCCACAGCATATATATACATATAAAATTCAGTCAGTAGTGGCACACAGGCCCAAATAGTCAGTTAGGCTCATAAGCCATAATCCAAAAAGTGTGACTCATAAGCCACAGCCAAAAGGGTCAGCTCACTGAGTGTCAGTCACCTATCAGTCATCTAAGTCCCAGGGATAATCAGGTCCTCCGTGGGAAAGAAGAAGATGATGGTTACCCAAAAGAGGCACTTCCACCCACTCCACTTCAATCCCTAGCAGCAAGTGATACCTGGGCATCTGAACACACTAACATAGTGAGATATATTATCCCAATAACATAGATTACCAATTTTCAAAACTCGTTAGTGGTCCAGCTGCATTACATAGAATACAGAAAACTTCCTCCACAGTAATCAATCGCACACATTTAATAACTGCAGTTCTTAACTTACAGATATCAATTACAAGATATATATTTCCATGCATAAGATCAAAACGAAACACAGATATGAATACTTTAAATTACAAGTTCATACCATTTTCCTTGGCATTGGTCAGTCATGCCAAAAGTACAGTTTCATAAAAAGGATGCTCAAAACATCATTTTTCCATTTTGTTTAGTCATGCCAAATGAACTGTTTCACAAATAAGGATGCTCAAGATACCATCTTTCCTCTTTGGTCAGTCATGCCAAAGACCAGGTCCTTCCAGGACCTGTACAACTGATCTAAACCATTACCTTACCATCACAAAACCAATCTAATGAAACATGACAAATATTAATTACCAATATAATTAAAGTCCGCCAATAAGGCACACGTAATTACCTAACATCCAGGGTGTCCCCCGGTGTGCGCACAAATTAGAACCTTAGGATCACCAGTCCTGGACTGGATTATTTCCTCACTAGTTGCTAGACAGCTACGTCACGGACGTATTCCTAGCCAACCTAGTGTGTCCTCTTCATACAGATCATGTATATAAAATATATATTTTCCAGGTAATGTTTATTCAATTGCAGAACCATCACTTTCAACTCGATGCATGCCATAACCATTTGCCCCTCTAAGGCATTTCAGTTTACACAAGATGCATGCTAAAATTCATTTCCAGAATTAGATGCCACACACTTAAATAAGATGCATCATTTAAGTCAACTTTGGCACTTAGGCAACATAAAGTCAACCAAAGTCAACAGCAAGTCAAACATTACTTGTAAAGCAAGCAACTTCCACAATTTCACATGCAGGATCCAAACACAATAAAACTTCATGAAGGGCACATATATAGTTCAAATAACAAGTTCAGCTTATTTCTTAAGCAAGTATTTCACATATTAGCCCCTAATTGCTCCATTTATATTAATTTAGTCCCCTTTTATCAATTCATTGCAATTTTAGGGCATGTTCAACCATTCAAGTCATTCCAAATGCACACATTAGATATTCATGATCCACTTAACACATACACAGGGTTTTCAAAAGAAACTTACCAGAATTTGAGTCAAAACAAGGACTTGGAAAATTTCCATTTTTCTTTTAATCTATTTAGACTCAAATATGCCTCTGGCCTTTCTCTGTCTCAAAGAAAGTCGCAACAAGGCTCATTTAATCAAATATGACCTATTTAACAACTTTCCACAGTAATGACATATCAGAATCAAGTTTTTTTGAACATAAAGCCCTAATTCTTGAAATTTATTGTAAACAAGTCCCTAATTGCACCAAATCTTAGCCAGGGCCTTTTCTGGACTTCTACAACCTTTTGAAATCTTAAATAGTATCTGGGGTCTGGAAAAGTAAATAACTACTCTGCGTTGGTCCGAAATACCCAAATTTTGTTTAGAACAACAAAGCAGCAGATTTAATGCAATTTAGTCACTCTTTCTACTCATTTTCTTTTCTGACTTCCTTTTGTAACATCCTATTTAATTTAAAACTAGAATACAAAAGTTTGAATGATTTCTTGATTTGACTTTTCTGTTTTGGTTGTTTATGTGTTTGACTTTGCTTGTAAAAAGGATAAGAAACCCTAATTAGGAAAGGAGAAGCTAAGGAAACAAGGAAAAATGCCAAACAAACCCTAATGCAAACCCTAAGGACTAAATTGAAAGGGAAAACTTAGTTTTAGACCTTTCAAACTTAGGCTAGCCAAACTAGGTAGAAAAGATCTGTCTGACCTAGGTTTGGTAAACCAGGACACTTTAGGGATACCCTAGGACCCAAATGAGGAAACCCCATCCCAAGACAAGTCCTGAATCTCCATATTTTTTCCAGTGGAAATTCAGGGACTAAAATGAAAGAAAAAGAAATTTTAGCAAACTTTCTTAAATTAAGTTAAAATTCAGAGAAAAGATAGGTGAACCTACATTATGAACCCAGAATACCTTAGAGATGATTGAAGGATACTTAACCGCAAGAGAAACCCCAAAACCTTACCTTGAACTTAAAAAGAACGGGGGACTAAATTGAAAAGAAACAAGAAATGACTAAGTCACCCTATCCTCCACTTAAGGCAACTTAAACTCGAATTACACCACCCAAATAAGACCTAAAGCTATTGCCAGCATGCCTAAACACATGTCAACATAAGAAGCACTCAGAATTAAGGCTTAGACAGCTAGCAAACCATGAAATCTCATCATTAACCATCACATGATTTAACTCATTATATAAGACCGAAACCGAGGCTTAGGCTCCTTCAGCAAGCCATTTTCAAACCTCAGACCAATTAAGTGAGAGAGATGGAGAAACTAGGAACTAAGAGCAAGCAAGAGAGGGCTGGGAACTCGAATTCAGCAGTTGGGAAGCAAGAAGAACAGCTAAAAACTCAAGCACACACACACGCAAGGAAGCTCACCTTCATCAAGCTTGAACCGAGGCTTCAAAAGGACATCCAGCTGGTTTCTTTCTCTGGAATTTCAAGGCAATGTAGGGTTACCCTTCCTCCTACCTATTTGAGTCACAAGCATCCATCAATGAGTGATGGTATAAGGCTTAGTGTCCATTTTTCATTCTTATTTCAGTTCTAGACTCTGTTTTGGCAGCAACTCTTCCATCTAGCATATCTCTTTCATGGCTCTTAAAGTCACTGTAAGTGCTGGAAGCTCTGTTTTAAATTAGTAGTTTTGTGTGTTTGATAACTGTGTGTTTATGAAAGCTGAATCTTTGATATTTCTATGGAAATTAACTGGTTGATACATGAACTAAATGTGATAAGTGTGTCAGGGAAAAGGGTAGGCACAGTAATTGAAATGGGCTCGAGAAAACTGAAGATTTGAATGTGAAAATGTGAAACTTTTTTATGCAATATGAGTTGAGATTTCTTGCTGTGATTGAAATGTACTGGTTTATTAGTTAAGTGTTATGATATCCTTTCAATTTATTATTTGCTTGATGTTTAAGAACACCAGAAGCCTACAATTGAAACTAGTTCAAAGTGTGAAAATCATGAAATAGGAAAGGTGGAACCATGGATGCATTTTTGTTAGAAATCCTTGCTGTGAACTTGCCATAAAATGGTTTTCTAGTTATAAACTGAGCTGTTAGGTAGTATTTTGCAACTTGTATCAACCAAGGTTTGGTGTACAGTTAGAGAATGGGAAACTTGTAGACTAAGACTCATTAGAGGAAGGAATTTCATGTAAAAAAATAGAACCATTTGTAGTGTTCTATGTAGTTAACCTTTGCTGTGAGTCCACCATGAATTGATTGAGTATTTGTTGTTTTTGGGCTAGTTAGGCATACTAAGACTTGATGAGTTAAGAACCAAGTGAAGGGAGTAAGACTCATGAAATAAGAAAAGAGCTAACTAGGCTTAAAACTTAGGTCACTTTCCAATTCTGTGAACTCTGAGCTTTAGCAAGTCAGAATTGTCATCCTTAAGTCATGATGTAGCTCAACTAATTCAGAACCAAAAGTCAAATGAAAAAGGAAAGAATTGGAGCCTAAATGCACTAAACTTGAGGTTTTGACTTTATAAAAGTTGGGTACTCTGGTTTAGGCTGAGTGGGGCAACCACTCTACCTTTCCAGACCCTGAAGTGATTGTTTTAAACTGATTTCCAAGATCAGAAAAGATTCCAATTGGTTTAAGTGCAATTAGAGTCCAATTTCTTTGAAAATTCAAGAAAATAAGGATTTGCTGCATAAAACTGTGTTCTGAATTGTTGGCGCTGCCACACTTGACTGAGCAAGTCATAATATACCCTATAATGCCTAGGATAAGACCCCTTGAGGTTAAAAGAAGCCAGAAAAGAAAGTGGTAGAAAAAGGGACTAAAGTGAAAGAAAAAGTTAAATTCTGTTTTGACTTATAAATTAGTCTAAGTTCTGGGATTTGACCTAAATACCTTGGGTAGGTGTCAATGAGCTGGAATTTGTTTAAATTATGCTTTTAGAACTAGTTAATTTGAATAAATGAGGCTTGAAATCCCAAAGTTAGTCAAAAGAGACTAAAAAGATAGAAAAACCTTTCTTAGGGTTTAAGAAAACTAATTTCTCATAAATCAGACTGAAACTTGTTTGATAAGTTATATGACTTCCCTGTGTGAAGTTCTGATGATGTTTGGATATACGCATGTGAAATTGTGGAAGTTACTTGCTGAATAAGTAATGTTTGACTTGTGGTTGACTTTGCTTGACTTTATGTTGACCAAGTCTAAAGTTGAGTTATTTGATGCATTCTATTTAAGTGTGTGCCATCCAATTCTGAAAATGAGTTTTTAGCATGCATCCTGTGGAAACTAAATTGCCTAAGAGGGCAAATGATTTTAGCATGCTTCTGGTGGAAATTGAAATGCCTGAGATGGGCAACGGATTTTAGCATGCATTCTGTGAAAACTGAAATGCTTGAGAGGGGCAAATGGCTTTTAGCATGCATTGAGATGGAAATTGATGGTTCTACAATTGAATAAACATTACTTGGAAAGATATATATATTTTGTATAAATGATCTATATGAGAAGGACACACTAGGCTGGCTAGGAATGCGTTCGGGACGTAGCTGTCTAGCAACTAGTGAGGAAATAATCCAGTTCGGGACTGGTGATCCTAGGATTCTAACATGTGCGCACACGGGGGGACGCCCTAAATGTTAGGTAATTTGCCTGTGCCTTATTTGGCGGACTTTACTTATATTGTAAGTCTTATTTGTCATGTTTCATTGGATTGATTTTCTGATGGTAAGGTAATGGTTTAGAGTAGTTGTACAGGTCATGGAGGGATCTGGTCTTTGGCATGACTAACCAAAGTGAATAGATGGTATTGTAAGTATTCATATCTGTGCTAAATATGAGTTTATACATGGAAATATCTTGTAATTGATATCTGTAACTGCATTTTATAAATATATGTGATTATTACTATGGAGGAAGTTTTCGGTATTCTATGTAATACAACTGGACCACTAACGAGTTTTTGAAAACTGGTAATCTATGTTACTGGGATTATATATGTCATTACGTTAGTGTGTTTAGATGCCTAGGTACCATCTCCTGCTAGACATTGAAGTGGACTTGGTGGAAGTGCCACTGCTGGGTAGCTTCCAGGTGCTGAAGGCTGTGACCATCATCTTCTTCTTTCCCATGGAGGACCTGATCATCCCTGGGACGTAGAAGGAATGATTGTTTGTATGTATATATGGATGAATAGTACTAACTAAATAGCCAGTGAATTGGCCCTTTTGGCTGTGGCTTATAAGCTACACTTTTTGATGGCCTATGAGCCTACTAACACAAAGTCTTATACCTTCACTTGTTTGATGGATGCTTTTGACTCTAATGGGTGGGAGGAAGGGTAACCCTACGTTACCTTTGATTTTCCTGAGAAGAAACAAGCTGAATCTCCCTTGTGTGCCTCGGTTCCAAGCTAAGTGATGAGAATGAGTTTTCCATGTGTGGGTCTTTGAGTTTTCAGCTTCCACCCTTGCTTCTCTGCCTCCAATTTCAACTCTCTCTCTTTCTCTAGCTTCTGATCTCTCTCTTCACTATTCCCTCCAGTCCACTCGAGGTTGAATGCTAGTATGTGTGTGTGAGTTTCGGTTTTTGAGTGTGTGTGTGTGTGATGGTCTCTATTTATAGGCAATTGGGCTTCATCATTAGTTGGTGTAGTTATTGTGATGTGTCCAGCCCTGCTTTCTCCTTCATCTGGCTTAAGACACTTAGGCTGGTGACTAAGTGAGGTTATAGGGTGTGTTTGGCTAGCTGGTTAGTTTAATTGTCTTAGTTACACCTCAAATGGTGATGATGAGTTGTGTGAGCTTCATGATTGGGTTTTGCATGTTTAAGTTAGGTGTCTCAGCCCCAATTCTGCTTACCTATTAAGTGGACAGTAAATTTGATGCGCTGGCAGTGATTAAGGCTCCGTTTGGGTAATTAATTTGGGTATTTAAGTAGGTATTTTGGTTATGAAGTGAAGGTATGATAATTGATTGAATTTTAATTGGTTATTAATACTTATTATTACGTTTTATGATGTGTAACCTTTTGTTGCTTCCTAATTTCACCTAAGACATGTGATTGGTACTTAATAGGAAGGTTTTAGATGTCTTTGGGTGGTTGGATTGAGTTTCCTTGGGCTTTAAGTAAGGAAAGGTGTCTTAATTGAAAATTTCTATTTCTTTAATTTTATTCCCTGTACTTCTACTGGAGAAATACAAAGATTCAGAACTTGTCTTGGGATTGGGTTCCCTTATTTAGGTCTTAGGGTGTCTCTAGAGTGTTCTAGACTATCAAACATAGGTCAAATAGGTCTTTCTTGCTCAGTTTAGCTAACCTAAAACAAAAGGGTTTAAAGCTAAGTTTTCCTTTCAATTTAGTCCTTAGGGTTTGCATTAAGGTTTTCTCTGGCACTTTTCCTCAGTCCTAAGCTTCTCCGCTCCTAATTAGGGTTCCTTATCCTATTTGCAAACACAGTCAATCACAAAAACATTTAAAACAGGAAAATCAAAGCAAGAAAAGTCAATCAAAATTTTATTTTAGTTTAAGGATGTTGCATCTAAACACATTTTGAATTGAAAATCGCGATTGAATCTCAAGAGATTTGAAGAAGTACAAGTTCAAACGTGTTGTTGCACAAGTGAGTCAAACCGATCGCTTCGCGTTGTATTTAGGAGTCCGAGTGGATTTAATGCTCGAATGGGGCTTTTGATCGCTTGGAAGGTGTGTCAAGTCATCTCTAAACATATTTTAAACTGAAAATCACAATTAAATCTCAAAAGATTTCAACAAGTACATGTTTAAACGTGTTTTTGCACAAAAGACTCAAAATGATCGCCTCCTGTTGTATATGGGAATTCGAGTGGATTTAATGCTCGAATGGGGCTCGTGATTGCATGGAAGGTGTGTTAAGTCATGTCTAAACACATTTGAATTGAAAATCATGATTGAATCTGAAAAGATTTGAAGAAGTATAAGTTCAAACTTGTTGCACAAGTGAGTCAAACCGATCCCTTCGCGGTGTATTTGGGAATCTTAGTAAATTTAATGCTCGAATGGGGCTCGTGATCGCATGGAAGGTGTGTCAAGTCATGTCTAAATGTATTTTGAAGTTAAAATTGCTATTGCATCTCAAAAGAATTCAAGAAGTACAAGTTTAAATGTGTTGTTGCACAATTGAGTCAAACCGATCACTTCGTGTTGTATTTGGGAATCTGAGTGGATTTAATGCTCATATGGGGCTCATGATCGTATGGAAGGTGTTTCAAGTCATGTCTAAACACATTTTGAATTAAAAATCGCGATTGATTCTCAAAAGTTTTGAAGTAGTACAAATTCAAACGTGCTGTTGCACGAGTCAAACCGATCGCTCTGTGTTGTATTTGAGAATCCGAGTGGATTTAATGCTCATATGGGACTCGTGATCGCGTGGAAGATTTGTAAAGCATGTCTAAACAAATTTTGAACTGAAATTATGATTGAATCTCAAAAGAATACAAGAAGTACAAGTTTGAACGTGTTGTTGCACCAGTGAATCAAAACGATCGCTTCCTGTTGTATATGGGAATTTGTGTGGATTTAATGCTCGAATCGGGCTCGTGATCGCATGGAAGGTTTGTCAAGTCATGTCTAAACACATTTTGAACTGAAAATCGCAATTGAATCTCAAAAGTCCTCAAGAAATACAAGCTTAAACGTGTTGTTGCAAAAGCGAGTCTAAATGATCGCTTCATGTATTTGGGAATCCGAATGGATTTAATGGTCGAAGTTTAATGGGGCTCGTGATGGCATGGAAGGTGTGTCATGTCATGTTTAAACATATTTTGAACTGAAAATCGCAATTGAATCACAAAAGAACTCAGGAAGTACAAGTTTAAAAGTGTTGCCGCACAAGCGAGTCAAAACGATTGATTCGCGTTATATTTGGGAATTCGAGTGGATTTAATGCTCGAACGAGGCTCGAGATTGCATGGAAGGTGTGTCAAGTCACGTCTAAACAAATATTTAATTAAAAATCCTTTTTGAATCTCAAAAGTTTTCAAGAAGTAGAAATTTAAACATGTTGTTGCACAAGTGAGTCAAACCGATCGCTTCGCATTGTATTTGGGAATCCGAGTGGATTTAATGCTCAAATGGGGCTCGTGATCGCATGGAAGGTGTGTCAAGTCATGTTTAAACACATTTTGAACTGAAAATCGCGATCGAATCTCAAAAGAACTCATAAAGTACAATTTTAAACGTGTTGTTACATAAGTTAGTCAAACCGATCACTTCGCGTTGTGTTTGGGAATCCGAGTGGATTTAATGCTCAAATGGGACTCGTGATCGCATGGAAGGTGTGTCAACTCATGTTTAAACACATTTTGAACTGAAAATCGCAATTGAATCTCAAACGAACTCAACAAGTTCAAGTTTAAACGTGTTGTTGCATAGGCACGTCAAACCGACCGCTTCGCGTTGTATTTGGAAATTCAAGTGGATTTAATGCTCGAATGGGGCTCGTGGTCGTGTGGAAGCTGTTTCATCTCTTGTTTAAACACATTTTGAATTGAAAATCGTGATAGAATCTCAAAAGAACTCAAGAAGTACAAGTTTAAATGTGTTGTTGCACAAGTGAGTCAAACCAATCACTTTGCATTGTATTTGGGAATCCAAGTGGATTTAATGCTAGAATAGGGCACGTAATCGCATGGAATGTGTGTCAAGTCATGCATAAACAAATTTTGAATTGAAAATCATTATTGAATCTCAAAAGAACTTAAAAAGGATAAGTTTAAACGTGTTGTTGCACAAGTGAGTCAAACCGGTCGCTGTAGGTTGTATTTAGGAATCTGAGTGGATTTAATGCTCGAATGGAGGTCATGATCGCATGGAAGGTTTGTCAAGTCATGTCTAAACACATTTTGAACTGAAAATCGCAATTGCATCTCAAAAGAATTGAAGAAGTACAAGTTTAAACGTGTTGTTGCACAAGTGAGTCAAAATTATCGCTTCCCGTTGTATATGGGAATTCGAGTAGATTTAATGCTCGTATGGGGCTTGTGATCAGATGGAAGGTGTGTCAAGTGAGTTTTAAACACATTTTGAACTGAAAATGGCAATTGAATCTCAAAAGAACTCAAGAAGTACAAATTTGAACGTGTTGTTGGACAAGTGAGTCAAACCGATCACTTCGCGTTGTATTTGGGGATCCGAGTGGATTTAATGCTCAAATGGGGCTCGTGATCGCATGGAAGGTGTTTCAAGTCATGTCTAAACACATTTTGTATTGAAAATCGCAATTAATTCTCAAAAGTTTTGAAGTAGTACAAATTCAAACGTGTTGTTGAACAAGTGAGTCATACCGATCGCTTTGCGTTGTATTTGGGAATCCGAGTGGATTTAATGCTCATATGGGGCTCATGATCGCATGGAAGGTTTGTAAACCATGTCCAAACACATTTTGAACTGATAATCATGATTGAATCTCAAAAGAATACAAGAAGTACAAGTTTGAACGTGTTGTTGCACCAGTGAATCAAAATGATCGCATCCTCTTGTATATGGGAATTCGTGTGGATTTAATGCTCGAATCGGGTTCGTGATCGCATGGAAGGTCTGTCAAGTCATGTATAAAAACATTTTCAACTGAAAATCACGATTGAATCTCAAAAGTCCTCAAGAAAAATAAGCTTAAACGTGTTGTTGCAAAAGCGAGTCTAAATGATCGCTTCGCGTTGTATTTGGGAATACGAATGGATTTACTGGTCGAAATCGAATGGGGCTCGTGATCGCATGGAAGGTGAGTCATGTCATGTCTAAACATATTTTGAACTAAAAATCGCAATTGAATCTCAAAAGAACTCAAGAAGTACAAGTTTAAAAGTGTTGCTGCGCAAGCGAGTCAAAACGATTGTTTCACGTTGTATTTGGGAATTTGAGCGGATTTAATGCTCGAAGGGGGCTCGAGATCGCATGGAAGGTGTGTCAAGTCATGTATAAACAAATTTTTAATTAAATATCGCGATTGAATTGCAAAATTTTGAAGAAGTACAAATTCAAACGTGTTGTTGCACAAGTGAGTCAAACCGATCGCATCGCGTTTTATTTGAGAATCCGAGTGGATTTAATGCTCGAATGGGGCTCGTGATCGCATGGAAGGTGTGTAAAGTCATTTTTAAACACATTTTAAACTGGAAATCGTGATCGAATCTCAAAAGAACTCATAAAGTACAATTTCTGACGTGTTGTTACACAAGTGAGTCAAACCGATCACTTTGCGTTGTATTTGGGAATCCGAGTGGATTTAATGTTCAAATGGGGCCCGTGATCGCATGGAAGGTGTGTCAAGTCATGTTTAAACAAATTTTGAACTGAAAATCGCAATTGAATCTCAAAAGACCTCAAGAAGTTCAAATTTAAACGTGTTGTTGAATAGGCAAGTCAAACCGATCGCTTCGCATTGTAATTGGAAATTCGAGTTGATTTAATGCTCGAATGGGGCTCATGATCGTGTGGAACGTGTGTCAACTCTTGTCTAAACACATTTTGAATAGAAAATCATGATTGAATCTCAAAGGAACCCAAGAACTACAAGTTTAAATGTGTTGTTGCACAAGTGAGTCAAACTAATCACTTTGCGTTGTATTTAGGAAGTTATGAAATGTGTGTCAAGTCATGCATAAACACATTTTGAATTGAAAATCATGATTGAGTCTCAAAAGAACTCAAAAAGGATAAGTTTAAACATGTTCTTGCACAAGTGACTCAAACCGATCGCTTCAGGTTGTATTTGGGAATCAGAGTGGATTTAATGCTCGAATGGAGCTCATGATCGCATGGAAGGTTTGCCAAGTCATGTTTAAACAAATTTTCAACTAAAAATCGCAATTGCATCTCAAAAGAATTGAAGAAGTACGGGTTTAAACGTGTTGTTGCACAATTGAGTCAAAACTATCGCTTCCCGTTGTATATGGGAATTTGTGTAGATTTAATGCTCGTATGGGGCTTGTGATCAGACGGAAGGTGTGTCAAGTCATTTTTAAACACATTTTCAACTGAAAATCGCAATTGAATCTCAAAAGAACTCAAGAAGTACAAATTTGAACGTGTTGTTGCACAAGTGAGTCAAACCGATCACTTCGCGTTGTATTCGGGAATCCGAGTGGATTTAATGCTCAAATGGGGCTCGTGATCGCATGGAAAGTGTTTCAAGTCATGTCTAAACACATTTTGAATTTAAAATCGCAATTGATTCTCAAAAGTTTTGAAGTAGTACAAATTCAAACGTGTTGTTGCACAAGTGAGTCAAACCGATCGCTATGCATTGTATTTCGGAATCCGAGTTGATTTAATGCTCATATGGGGCTCGCGATCGCATGGAAGGTTTGTAAAGCTTGTCTAATCACATTTTGAACTGAAAGTCACGATTGAATCTCAAAAGAACTAATAAAGTACAATTGTAAACGTTTTGTTACACAAGTGAGTCAAACCGATCACTTTGCATTCTATTTGGGAATCTGAGTGAATTTAATGCTCAAATGGGGCTCGTGATCACTTGGAAGGTGTGTCAAGTTATGTTTAAACACATTTTGAACTGAAAATCACAATTGAACCTCAAATGAACTCAAGAAGTTCAAGTTTAAATGTGTTGTTGCATAGGCAAGTCAAACGATCGCTTCGCGTTGTATTTGGAAATTTGAGTGGATTTAATGCTCGAATGGGGCTCGTGATCGTGTGGAAGCTGTGTCAACTCTTGTCTAAACACATTTTGAATTGAAAATCGTGATTGAATCACAAAAGAACTCAAGACGTACAAGTTTAAATGTGTTGTTGCACAAGTTTGTCAAACTGATCACTTCGCGTTGTATTTGGGAATCCAAGTGGATTTAATGCTAGAATGGGGCTCGTAATCGCATGGAATGTGTGTCAAGTCATGTATAAACACATTTTGAATTGAAAATCATGATTGAATCTCAAAAGAACTCATGATGTACAAATTTGAACGTGTTGTTGCACAAGTGAGTCAAAACGATCGCTTCGCCTTGTATTTGGGAATCCGAGTGGATTTAATGCTCCAATGGGGCTCGTGATTGCATGGAAGGTGTGTCAAGTCATATCGAAATATATTTTGAATTGAATATTGCAATTGAATCTCAAAAGAACTCAAAAAGTACAAGTTTAAATGTGTTGTTGCACAATTGACTCTAAACGATCGCTTCCGGTTGTATATGGGAATTTGAGTGGATTTAATGCTCGAATAAGGCTCGTGATCGCATGCAAGGTGTTTCAACTCATGTCTAAACAAATTTTGAAGTGAAAATCGCTATTAAATATCAAAAGGACTCAAAAAGGGCTAGTTTAAACTTGTTGGTACACAAGTGAGTCAAACCGATCGCTTCAGGTTGTATTTGGGAATTCAAGTGGATTTAATGCTCGAATGGGGCTAGTGATCGTATGGAAGGTGTGTCAAGTCAGGTCTAAAGACATTTTGAGTTGAAAAGCATAATTGAATCTCAATAGAATTCATGAAGTACAAGTTTAAATGTGTTGTTACACAAGTGAGTCAAACCGATTACTTCGCGTTGTATGTGAGAATCAGAGTGGATTTAATGCTCAAATGGGGCTCGTTATCGCATGGAAGGTGTGTCAAGTCATGTCTAAACACTATTTGAATTGAAAATCATGATTGAATCTCAAAGGATTTGAAGAAGTACAAGTACAAACGTGTTGTTGCACAAGTGAGTCAATAAGATCGCTTCCCGTTGTTTATAGGAATTCGAGTGGATTTAATGCTCGAATAGGGCTCGTGATAGCACGGAAGGTGTGTCAAGTCATGTCTAAACACATTTTGAGCTGAAAATCACGATTGAATCTCAAAAGAATTCAAGAAGTACAAGTTTAAACGTGTTGTTGCACAATTGAGTCAAAACGATCACTTCGACTTGTATTTGGGAATCCCAGTGGATTTAATTCTAGAATGGCGCTCGTGATCGCATCAAAGGTGTGTCATGTTATGTCTAAACATATTTTGAACTGAAAATCGCAATTGAAACTCAAAAGAACTCAAGAAGTACAAGTTTAAACGTGTTGTTGCACAAGTGAGTCAAAACGATAGCTTCCCATTGTATATGGCAATTCAGGTGGATTTAATGCTCGAATGGGGGTTGTGATCCCATCGAAGGTGTGTCAAGTTATGTCTAAACATATTTTGAACTGAAAATCGTGATTGAATCACAAAAGAACTTATGAAGTACAGGTTTAAACGTGTAGTTGCACAATTGAGACAAAACGATCGCTTCCTGTTGTATATGGGAATTTGAGTGGATTTAATGCTCGAATGGAGCTCGTGATCGCATGGAAGGTGTGTCAAGTCATGTCTAAACACATTTTAAACTGAAAATCGTGATTGAATTTCAAAAGAACTCAAGAAGTACAAGTTTAAATGTGTTGTTGCGCAAGCGAGTCAAAACGAACGCTTCACGTTGTATTTCAGAGTTTGAGTGATTATAATGCTCGAATGGGGCTCATGATCGCATGGAAGGTGTGTGAAGTCAGGTCTAAACACATTTTGATTTGAAAATTGTGATTGAATCTGAAAGAAACTCAAGAAGTACAAGTTTAAATGTGTTGTTGCACAAGTGAGTCAAACACGATCGCTTCCCGTTGTATAAGGGAATTCGAGTGGATTTAGCGCTAGAACGTGGCTCATGATCACATGGAAGGTGTGTCAAGTCATGTCTAAGCACATTTTGAATTGAAAATCGCGATGGAATCTCTAAAGAACTGAAGTACAAGTTTAAACGTGTTGTTGCACAAGTTTGTCAAAACGATCGCTTCCCATTGTATATGGGAATTCGAGTGGATTTATTGCTCGAAAGGGCCTCGTGATTGCATGGAAGGTGCTCCAAATCATGTCTAAACACCTTTTGAACTGAAAATCGCGATTGAATCTCTAAAGAACTCAAGAAGTACAAGTTTAATCTTGTCGTTGTGCAAGTGAGTCAAACTGATCGCTTCGCGTTGTATTATGGAATCCGAGTGTATTTAATGCTCGAATGGGGCTCGTGATCGCAGGGAAGCTGTGTCAAGTCATGTCTAAATACGTTTTGAATTGAAAATCATGACTGAATCTCAAGATTTGAAGTACAAGTTCAAATGTGTTGTTGAACAAGTGAGTCAAACCGATCGCTTCGCATTGTATTTTGGAATCCGAGTGGATTTAATGCTCGAATGGGGCTCGTGATCGCATGGAAGCTGTGACAAGTCATCTCTAAACACATTTTAAACTGAAAAACGTGGTTGAATCTCAAAAGAACACAAGAAATACAAGTTTAAACGTGTTATTGGAGAAGTTAATCAAAACGAACACTTCCCGTTATATATGGGTATTCGAGTGGATTTAATGCTCGAATGGAGCTTTTCATTGCTTTGAAGGTGATTAAACTCATTTCTAAACACATTTTGAACTAAAAATAGTGATTGAATCTGAAAAGAACTCAAGAAGTACATGTTTAAACGTATTGTTGCACAAGTGAGTCAAACTGATTGCATCGCGTTGTATTATGGAATCCGAGTGTATTTAATGTTCGAATGGGGCTCGTGATCGCACGGAAGGTGTGTCAAGTCATGTCTAAACACATTTTGAATTGAAAATCACGATTGAATCTCAAGATTTGAAGTACAAGTTCAAATGTGTTGTTGGACAAGTCAGTCAGACCGATCGCTTCGCGTTGTATTTTTGAATCCGAGTGGATTTAATGCTTGAATGGGGCTCATGAACGCATGGAAGGTGTGGCAAGTCATGTCTAAACACATTTTGAACTAAAAATAGCGATTGAATCTCTAAAGAAATCAAGAAGTACAAGTTTAATCGTGTTGCTGCACAAATGAGTCAAAACGGTCGCTTCCCGTTGTATATGGGAATTCGAGTTGATTTAATACTTGAATGGGGCTTGTGATCGCATGGAAGGTGGGCAAGTCATGTATAAACACATTTTTGAACTAAAAATCACGATTGTATCTCAAAAGAACTCAAGAAGTGTAAGTTTAAACGTGTTGTTGCGCAAGTGAGTCACACCGAATGCTTCACTTGTGCAAAAAACGATTAAACTTGTAATTCTTGAGTTCTTTTAAGATTCAATAGCGATTTTGAATTCAAAATGTGTTCATACATGACTAGACACACCTTCCATAAGATCACGAGCCCTATTTGAGCATTAAATCCACTCGGATTTCCAAATACAATGCGAAGTGATCGGTTTGACTCGCTTGTGCAACAACACGTTTAAACTTGTAATTCTTGAGTTCTTCTGAGATTCAATCTCGATTTTTAGTTCAAAATGTGTTTAGAAATGACTTGAAAGACTTTCCATGCGATCAAGAGCCCCATTCGAGCATTAAATCCACTCGGATTCCCAAATACAACGAGAAGCGATTGATTTGACTCGCTTGTGCAACATGTTTAAACTTGTACTTCTTGAGTTCTTTTGAGATTCAATCGGGAATTTTAGTTCAAAATGTGTTTAGACATGACTTGACAGACCTTTCATGCGATCACGAGCCCCAATCGAGCATTAAATCCACTCGAATTCTCATATACAACGGGAAGCATCGTTTTGACTCACTTCTGCAACAACATGTTTCTTGAGTTCTTTTGACAGTCAATCGCGATTTTCAAGTCAAAATGCATTTATAAATGAGTTGAAAGACCTTCCATGCGATCACGAGCCCCATTCGAGCTTTAAATCCACTCGGATTCCCAAATACAACGCGAAGTAATTGGTTTGACTCGCTTGAGCAAAAATACATTTATACTTGTACTTCTTGTGTTCTTCTGAGATTCAATTGCAATTTCAGTTATTTGTTTAGACATGACTTGATACACCTTCCATGAGATCACGAGCCCTATTCGAGCATTAAATCCACTCGGATTCCCAAATACAACGTGATGTGATCGGTTTGAGTCGCTTGTGCAACAACACGTTTAAACTTGTACTTCTTGAGTTGTTTTGAGATTCAATCTCGATTTTCAGTTCAAAATGTGTTTAGCATTGACTTGACAGACCATACATGAGATCACGAGCCCCATTCGAGCATTAAATTTAATCGGATTCCCAAATACAACGCGAAGCGATCGATTTGAGTCACTTGAGCAACATGTTTAAACTTGTACTTCTTGAGTTCTTCTGAGATTTAATCGGGATTTTTAGTTCAAAATGTGTTTAGACATGACTTGACACACCTTCCATGCGATCACGAGCCCCAATCGAGCATTAAATCCACTCGAATTCTCATATACAATGGGAAGCATCGTTTTGACTCACTTCTGCAACAACACGTTTCTTGAGTTATTTTGAGATTCAATCGCGATTTTACGGTCAAAATGCATTTTGAAATGAGTTGAAAGACCTTCCATGCGATCTCGAGCCCCATTCGAGCATTAAACCCACTCTGATTCCCAAATACAACACAAAGCAATTGGTTTAACTTGCTTCCCCGACAACACTTTTAAACTTGTACTTCTTCAAATCTTTTGAGATTCAATTGCGATTTTCAGTTCAAAACGTCTTTACACATGAAGTGGCACACCTTCTATTCGATCACAAGCTCCATTCGAGCATTAATTCCACTCGAATTCCCAAATACAACGCGAAGTGGTCGTTTTGACTCGCTTTTGCAACAACATGTTTAAACTTGTACTTGTTGAGTTCTTTTGAGATTCAATTGCGATTTTCAATGTAAAATGCGTTTAGAAATGAGTTGAAACACACCTTCCACGCGATCACGAGCCCCATTCGAGCATTAAATCTACTTGAATTCTCATATTCAACGGGAAGCGATCGTTTTGACTCATTTGTGCAACAACACGTTTAGATTGTACTTCTTGAGTTCTTTTGAGATTCAATCGCAATTTTCAATTCAAAATGTGTTTAGACATGACTAAACCTTCCAAATGATCACGAGCCCCATTGGAGCATCAAATGAACTCAGATTCCCAAATACAACGCGAAGCGATCGAGATGACTCGCTTGGGCAACAACACGTTTAAACTTATACTTCTTGAGTTCTTTTGAGATTCAATCGCGATTTTCAGTACAAAATATGTTTAGACAAGACTTGACACACATTCCATGTGATCCCAAGCCCCATTCGAGCATTAAATCCTCTCGAATTTCCAAATACAACGCGAAGTGATTCGTTTTGACTTGCTTGTGAAACAACACGTTTAAACATGTACTCTTGAGTTCTTTTGAGATTCAATCATGAATTTCGTATCAAAATATCATTAGACAACACTTGAGACACTATCCATTCGATCACGTGCCCCATTCCAGCCATAGCTCCAGTCAAATTCCCAAATACAACACGAAGCGATCGTTTTAACTCGCTTGTGCAACTACAAGTTTAAACTTGTACTTCTTTAGTTATTTCGAGATTCAATCGCGATTTTCAATTCAAAATGTGTTTAGACATGACTTGGCACACCTTCCATGCAATCACGAGCCCTATTCGAGCATTAAATCTACTCGGATTCCCAAATACAACGCATATCGATCTGTTTGACTCACTTGTGCAATAACACGTTTGAACTTGGGCTTCTTCAAAACGTTTGAGATTCAATCGCGATTTTCAGTTCAAAATGTTTTTAGACATAACTTGACACACTTTCCATGCGATCACGAGCCCCATTCGAGCATTAAATCCACTCAAATTCCCAAATACAATGGGAAGCTTTCGTTTTGACTCACTTGTTCAACAACTCGTTTAAACTTGCACTTCTTGAGTTCTTTTGAGATTCAATCATGATTTTTAGTTCAAAAAGTGTTTAGACAAGACTTGAAACACCTCCCACATGATCATGAGCCCCATTTGAGCATTAATCCACTCAAATTCCCATATACAACCGGAAGCGATCGTTTTGACTCACTTGTGCAAAAACCTATTTAAACTTGTTCTTCTTGAGTTCTTTTGAGATTCAATTACAATTTTCAGTTCAAAATGTGTTTAGACATGAATTGAAACACCTTCCATGAGATCATGAGCCCCATTCGAGCATTAAATCCATTCAAATTCCCATATATAACGCGAAGCGATCGTTCTGACTCACTTGTGGAACAACACGTTTAAACTTTTACTTCTTCAAATCTTTTGGGATTCAATCGCGATTTTGAATTCAAAATGTGTCTAGACATGAGCTGAAACACTTTCAATGCGATCACGAACCGCATTTGAGCATTAAATCTACTTGAATTTCCATATACAACGGGAAGCGAACGTTTTGACTCACATGTGCAACAACATGTTTAAACTTGTGCTTCTTGAGCTCTTTTGAGATTCAATCAAAATTTTCAATTCAAAATGTGTTTACACATGACTTCACACACATTCCATGCGATCACAAGCCCCATTGGAGCATTAAATCTACTGGAATTCCCAAATACAATACGAAACGATTGTTTTGACTCGCTTATGCAACAACACGTTTAGACTTGTACTTCTTGAGTTCATTTGAGATTCAATCGCGATTTTCAATTCAAAATGTGTTTATATATGATTTGAAACACCTTCCATGCGATCACGAGCACCATTGGAGCATTAAATCTACTCGAATTCCCATATACAACGGGAAGCGATCGTTTTGACTCAATTGTGCAACAACACGTTTAAACTTGTACTTTTTGAAATCTTTTGAGATTCAATCGCAATTTTCAATTCAAAATGTGTTTACACAGGAGTTGAAACAACTTCCAAGCGATCATCAGTCCCATTCGAGCATTAAATCTACTCGAATTCCTATATACAACGGGAAGCGATTGTTTTGACTCCCTTGTGCAACATGTTTAACTTGTTCTTCTTGAGTACTTTTGAGATTTAATCACTATTTTCACTTGAAAATGTGTTTACACATGACTTGACATACCTTCCATGCGATCACGAGCCTAATTCGAGCATTAAATCCGCTCGGATTCCCAAAAACAACGAGAAGTAATCGGTTTAACTCGCTTATGCAACAACACGTTTAAACTTGTACTTCTTCAAATCTTTTGAGATTCAATCCTGATTTTCAGTTGAAAATGTGTTTAGACATGACTTGACAGACCTTCCATAGGATCACATGCCGCATTCGAGCATTGAATCCACTCCAATTCCCATATACAACGGGAATCGATTGTTTTGACACACTTGTGCAATAACACGTTTGAACTTGTACTTCTTCAAAACTTTTAAGATTCAATCGCGATTTTCTGTTCAAAATGTGTTTAGACCAATGTTGTAAGAACCGAATCAAACAAAGACTCAGACAAGTGTTCGGTTCATGGTTTGATTGATTTAACCGGTCGAACTGTCACGACCCCCGTTTAGAGGACCGTGACCGACACAGACACAGGGAATATCCCTCTGCCTGTAAGCCTTATCACCTGATTGACAGAATATCTATTATTGAAAATACATTCACATGCATTATAATAACATGGCTACACTGAAATGGTGGCCTATCCTAGGCAAGCAAATTCACGGCCAGTGCCGCTTCAGGATATAAATATAGGAAAACACACATAATATATATAACCTGTGTACTGGCTACACATCCGAAGATGCTGCCTATCCTATTCACATGCAACAGATATATATGTATATATATATATTTTGAAAACAAGTCTTCCCATGTATCGCGATATAACTAATCCTGATCTTTAAGGTATGTGAAGCTGACAGTTCTAGATTTAGTAATACAATCTAATTGGGTACGTCTACCCTTTACTTTATGATACAATAATAAATTAAAGTAAATTACAATTACAATTTATTCACCCACATGATCAAGTTATGGGTCTTGGAAAGTTTTGTTCATTCCTCGCTCCATCGAGACTTCTTTCACCTGTACTCAACCTGTCTCTGTGTAGTAAAAATGAGGTGTGAGTCTTAACCACACGACTCAGTGAGGACTCTCCCATCCCCGGCGCAAGGTGGGTACCATAGCACTGGGTTTGGGAGTCATACACAACCACATGCAAAACCAACTAGTTACTGTTAGTTAGCATTCATTCTTGGTGATCACACAACAACAGAAATTTCACCCAAACACTCACATGCATGTAACAGATATAAGCATGCAGCAGTTTGTTCCACGTCATCAATCAACAAGTAACATGTAACATATAGCGTCGACTTTTACTTACCGGTCTTCTCACGTTCAGCATGTTTGAATCAAACAAGACGTTGTGATGATGTAATCCTGTACGTCACCACTACACTGCACAATTAGCAATTATATGCAAACACAGATAAGTTGTACCTACACACAGATACTATAGTATACATCTACTTAATCTCCCCCACTCTAGGGTATCTACTAGCCACTACGTGGCTTTTCTACTTCAAACCCGTGCACTCAGGTTACTGGCCACCACGTGGCAAAGCAAATTTAACCCATTCACTTGAGTAATGGTCACCTCGTGACAATTCTGTTAATCAAACAAAACTTAACCCATTCACTTGGGTGCTAGTCACCTCGTGACAATGCTATTTATCAAACACAATCAACTTCTATCTATCAAGCAATTGATCCATAGCAACCAAGTGGCACGTTCTGACCCCTCACTGCGGGGCAATAGCTTGAGCCCACTCGTCCATTACTGAACCAGGCCACAATGGCGGGCACGACACGACGTCTCGAAGCATGACCACTGACACACCATGGACCAACTCTACATGATGATTTCTCTTTTCTAGGTTAGGCTCACGGTTCACCCGTAGGTTCCTCCCGTGTCTCCTTACCTTAGTCTCACATATTAATAGGATTCTTTGTATCTTTCCCGAAGCATCAACAATTCCTCTCCTTGTTAATATGGACAAGTATCCTCAACAGGATATAACTCATATACCCGTCCAGATGCACTCTCTGAACCTCAAGCTATCATCATAGCAATATAAATCCTTTCTGACTCTATTGCCAGGATAGGGCAATGATCATCGTCATGGTGATTATAAAACTGAGGTCTCAAGTGCCATCTGACGTTGTTCTAGTCGATGTCTTACATCGCTAGCATAACCAAATCCAAACCAACCAATAACTCCTTTTGCATGATTATAATCTAAGTCACCGTCGTGACAAGTTTTCAAAATAAAAGCTTAGTCCTTCCGTACAAGGACCCTTGCCACCATCGTCGAAACGATTTAATAAATACTTATCATGCCTCCGGAGTGTATGAGTTGGATTTGTAACACACCAATTATAGCAATCAATTACACTCTACTCCTATGTCTTCCTATCCAAGCTACTTTCCACGACCTATTTTCTAGTTCCTTTATTCTTTTAGCATTCTATACCTCTAGTTAACACATACCAGACAAGCAGAGAATATACATACTCATGTAATCCACATAAGCATACAACCCTAGGAGCAGAGATGAAAGAGCCCTCACCTTGGCCAACCTTCACATCCAAGGAAGCTTATCTAGCTTAGTTGGAAGGAATCCTAATTTTTAGGAAGGTCTAAACATTTTGATTCAACTTGTGTTCCTACTTGGGTTCTAAGAAATCTAGTTTCTAAACCACAATATACCTCCAATTAATCCTACTTAAGGTTTCCTAAAGGTTGTGAAGGAATAAGATTGAAATTCACAAAGTTAGACTTAATTTATTCTGCAAGTTTCCATCCTTGAGAAACAAGAAGGTACTTGGAGTGATTTAAATCCTCAAAAACATGTTTAGGAGTGTTCTAGGGTGTTTAAGATTGAAGAGAAGAGATTTAAAACTCTCAACATCACCCTTAAAGTGTATTTGGGCAACCCGAGCAGGGACCCGGTACGTTAACGTCAAGGTTCAACCTTAGTATCCTCGGGCCAGCTCTTCACGGGTCTTGTTCAGCTAATATTCCAACCACATAATTTTAATAACACCAATCCAAGCCTATTTACTCAAATCCAAGCTCAATCCTAATTATCAACAATTTCCCAAAATCCTTCCAAATTCGAATTTGGGCAAATCCGAGAATTTAATCTTGATTCCTACCCCAACTAAGTGTTCAAGAACACTTTCTAGGTCTCAATCTACCCTCGAAACAACTCAATCGAAGGTGAATCGAAGAAATCCCTAAAAATGAAGAAATTGAGGGTTTCGAATGAAATTGGGGTTACCAACCTTGATTCGATTGGTGGGAGGTGTGGAAGATGTTGGAGGCGAGCTCCGGTGGTTGTGGCCGGCGTCGGACCGCTCTCCTCCGGCCGACCGCCCTCCTCCCCTTCTTCTTCTCCATCCACTCCTCCCTCTCTCTCTCTCCTCTTTCTATTTCTCCCTTCTCTCTCTCGTGCTCTCTCTCTCCTTTCTCTTCTCTCTTTCTTTTTCTTTTATTTCTCTAAACGCACGCACACCCCCCTTATAAAATAATTAAAACAATTTAAATAATTAAATAAATATAATTAAAAATAAATAAAATAATTATAATAAATAAATATAATTAAAATTAAATTATTTAATAATTTAATAAATAATAACTAATATGTATTTTTAATTTAATCTCTTTCCCTATTTAATTCAGGTTTCCAATTCCTCAGGTCTTGAATTAATTCCTAAATGTTATTTTCTACTTCTTTTGTTTCCCTTTTGTTTTATTTTAAACTTCGAAAAAAATTCCTTTCCGATTTTTTTTAACTTTCATACTTTTTTTTCTATATTCTTTTTTTTAAAGTTTTAATTCCTAGCTCCGAAATAAATTATTCTTTAATCCTCGAAATTTTAAATAAATCAATTTTTAATCCTCAAAATTTTTTAGGGTATTACACGAACCGTCGGTCGAACCGGATGACGCAATAAATAATAAATAATAATTATTCTTAATATATAAAATGATATCACTCAAATTTTAGGTTTCAATATACATAATATTGAAATTTTAAATTACATGACTTCTCAAAGTTTTAATTTTCAAGACTTTTCTAATTTTAATTTTTAAGATTTCTCTAATTTCTTTTTTTATGTTATTTTTTATTTTTATTTTTGAACTTTTTATTTTTTATTAAAAGAATAAAATTGGACCGGTTGGACCACCGGCTGGACGGTCCAACCCGGTTGACCGATTGGACCCCGGTTAAATCCGGTCCAACAAGAAAAACAGTTTTTTTGGTCCAATCGACTCGCCTTTGTATTCGGTTGGCGGTTGGACCGCTCAGACCGTCCGATCCGGTTCGATTCTTACAACATTGGTTTAGACATGAGTTGAAACACCTTCCATACGATCACGAACCCCATTTGAGCATTAAATCTTCTCGAATTTCTATATACAACGGGAAGCGATCGTTTTGACTTACTTCTGCAACCACACGTTTAAACTTGTACTTCTTGAGTTATTTTGAGATTCAATCACGATTTCAAATTCGAAATATGTTTAGAAATGACTTGACACACTTTCCATGCGATCACGAGCCCCATTCGATCATTAAATCCATTTAAGCTCCCATATACAATGGGAAGCGATACTTTTTAACTCACTTGAGCAACATCCAGTTTAAACTTGAACTTCTTGAGTTCTTTTGAGATTCAATCATGATTTTCAGTTCAAAATGTGTTTAGACATGATTTGAAACACCTTCCATGCGATCATGAGCTCCGTTCGAGCATTAAATCCACTCAAATTCCCATAAACAACACGAAGCGATCATTTTGACTCACTTTTGCAACAACACGTTTAAACTTGTACTTATTCAAATCTTTTGAGATTCAATCGCGATTTTCAATTAAAAATGTGTTTAGACATTAGTTAAAACGTCTTCCATGCGATCACGAGCCCCATTTGAACATTAAATCTTCTCGAATACCTATGTACAACGCGAAGCGATCGTTTTGACTCACTTGTGCAACAACATGTTTAACTTGTACTTTTTGAGTTCTTTTGAGATTCAATCATGATTTTCAGTTTAAAATGTGTTTACACATGACTCGAAACACCTTCCATGCGATCACGAGCCCCATTCGAGCATTAAATCCACTCAGATTCCCATAAACAACACGAAGCAATCAGTTTAACTCACTTGTGCAACAACACGTTTAAACCTGTACTTCTTCAAATCTATCTTTTGAGATTCAATCGTGATTTTCAGTTCAAAATGTGTTTAGACATGACTTTACACACCTTCCATACGATCACGAGCCGCATTCGAGCATTGAATCCACTAGTAGTCCCAAATACAACGCAAAGTGATCGATTTGACTCACTTATGCAACAACACGTATGAACTGGTCATTCTACAAATATTTTGATATTGAATCATGATTTTCAATTCATAGTGTGTTTAGACATGACTTGACACACCTTCCATGCGATCACGAGCCCAATTCGAGCATTAAATCCACTCGGATTCCCAAATATAATGCGAAGTGATCAGTTTGATTCGCTTGTGCAACAACACGTTTAAACTTCTATTTCTTGAGTTCATTTGAGATTTAATTGCGAAGATTAGTTCAAAATGTGTTTAGACAAGACTGGACACACCTTCCATGTGATCATGAGCCCCATTCGCACATTAAATCCACTCGGATTTGCAAATACAACACAAAGCGATCGGTTTGACTCACTTGTGCAACAACACATTTGAACTTATACTTCTTGAGTTCTTTTGAGATTGAACCATGATTTTCAATTCAAAATGTTTTTAGACATGACTTGACACACCTTCCATTCGATCACGAGGCCCATTCAAGCATTAAATCAAATCGGATTCCCATATACAACGCAAAGCGATCGGTTTGACTCACTTGTGCAACAACACATTTATCCTTTTACTTCTTGAGTTCTTTTGAGATTCAATAGGGATTTTGAATTCAAAGTGTCTTCAGACATGATTGGACACACCTTCCATAAGATCAGGAGCCCCATTCGAGCATTAAATCCACTCGGATTCCCAAATAGAACGCGAAGTGATCAATTTGATTCGCTAGAGCAACAAGACATTGAAACTTGTACTTCTTGAGATCTTTTGAGAATGAATCTGGATTTTCGGTTCAAATGTGTTTAGACATGACTTGACACACCTTCCTTGCGATTACGAGCCTCATTCCAGTATTAAATCCACTCGGATTGCCAATTACAACGTGAAGCGATCAATTTGACTCAATTGTGCACTAACACGTTTAAACTTGTACTTTTTGAGTTCTTTAGAGAGTCAATCGCGATTTTAAGTTCAAAATGTGTTTAGACATGACACACCTTCCATGCAATCACAAGCCTTATTCGAGCATTAAATCCACTCGGATTTCCAAATACAACGTGAAACGACTGGTTTGACTCACTTGGGCAACAATATGTTTAAACTTGTGATTCTTGTGTTCTTTTGTGATTGACTTGGAAAATCTTCCATGCGATCATGAGACCCATTCAAGCATTAAATCCACTCGGATTTCCAAATACAACGCGAAGCGATCGTTTTGACTCACTTGTGCAACAACACGTTTAACTAATACATCTTTAGTTCTTTAGAGATTCAATCGCGATTTTAAATTCAAAATGCCTTTAGACATGACTTGAAACCCCTTCAATGCGATCACGAGCCCGATTCGAGCCTTAAATCTACTCAAATTCCCATATGCAACGGGAAGCGATCATTTTGACTCACTTGTGCTACGACATGTTTAAACTTGTACATCTTAAGTTCTTTTGAGATTCAATCATGATTTTCAATCCAAAATGTGTTTAGACATGACTTGTCACACCTTCCATGCGATCACGAGCCCCAATTGAGCATGAAGTCCACTCGGATTCCCAAATATGATGCGAAGCAATCGTTTTGACTCGCTTGTGCAACAACACGTTTAAACTTATATTTCTTGAGTTCTTTTGAGATTGAATCGTGATTTTCAATTCAAAATGGCTTTAGACATTAATTGAAATGCCTTCCATGCGATCACGAGCCCCTTTCGAGCATTAAATCTACTCAAACTCCCATATACAACGGGAAGGGATCGTTTTGACTCGCTTGTGCAACAACACGTTTAAACTTGTACTTCTTGAGTTCTTTTGAGATTCAATCGCTATTTTCAGTTCAAAATGTGTTTAGACACGACTTGGCACACCTTCCATGTGATCGCAAGCCCCATTCAAACATTAAATCCACCCGATTTCTCAAATACAATGGGAAGCGATCGTTTTGACTCGCTTGTGCTACAACACGTTTAAACTTGTACTTCTTGAGTTCTCTTAAGATTCAAGCACGACTTTCAATTCAAAATGTCTTTAGAAATGACTTCAAACACCCTCCATGCAATCACGAGCACCATTCGAGCATTGAATCTACTCGAATTCCATATAAAACGGGAAGCAATCGTTTTGACTTACTTGTACAACATGTTTAAACTTGTATTTCTTGAGTTCTTTTGAGATTCATTCATGATTTTCAGTTCTAAATCTATTTAGACATGACTTGACAACCTTCCATGTGATCAGGAGCCCCATTCGAGCATTAAATCCACTCGAATTCCCATATACAATGGGAAGCGATCATTTTGACTCCCTTGTGCAACAAGCTTAAACTTATACTTCTTGAGTTCTTTTGAAATTTAATCGTGATTTTTAGTTCTAAATGTTTTTAGACATGACTTGACATAGCTTCCATGCGATGACGAGCCCCATTCGAGCATTAAATCCTCTCGAATTCCCAAATACAACGGGAAGCGATCGGTTTGACTCACTTGTGCAACAACAAGTTTAAACTTGTACTTCTCGAGTTCTTTTAAGATTCAATCGTGATTTTCAGTTCGAAATGCTTTTAGACATAACTTGACACATGTTCCATGCGATCACGAGCCCCGTTAGAGCCTTAATCCACTCGGATTCCCAAATATAACGGGAAGCGATCGGTTTGACTCACTTGTGTAACAACACGTTTAAACTTGTACTTCTTCAGTTCTTTTGAGATCAATCGCGATTTTTAGTTCAAAGTGAGTTTAGACAAGACTCGACACACCTTCCATGCGATCACGAGCCCCATTTGAGCTTTAAATCCACTCGGATTCCCAAATACAACGCGAAGCAAACAGTTTAACTCGCTTGTGCAACAACATGTTTAAACTTTTACTTCTTCAAATCTTTGGAAATTCAATTGGAATTTTTAGTTCAAAATGTGTTTAGACATGACTTGTCACACCTTCCATGCAATTACAAGCCTCGTTCGAGCATTAAATCCACTCGAATTCTCATATACAACGCGAAGCGAACGTTTTGACTCGCTTGTGCAACCACACGTTTAAATTTATATTTCTTGAGTTATTTTGAGATTGAATCGTGATTTTCAATTCAAAATGGCTTTAGACATGAATTGAAATGCCTTCCATGCGATCACAAGCCCCTTTCGAGCATTAAATCTAATCAAATTCCCATATACTACGGGAAGTGATCGTTTTGACTCGCTTGTGCAACAACACGTTTAAACTTGTACTTCTTCAGATCTTTTGAGAATCAATTATGATATTCAGTTCAAAATGTGTTTAGACATGACTTGACACACCTTCCAAGAGATCTCGCGCCCCATTCGAGCATTAAATCCACTCGGATTCCCAAATACAACGTGAAGCGATTAGTTTGACTCCCTTGTGCAACAAAACGTTTAATCTTGTACTTCTTCAGTTCTTTTGAGATTTAATCACGATTTTCAATTCAAAATGTGTTTAGACATGACTTGACACTCCTTCCATGTGTAAGATCCTGCATCCAAAACACATAATTAAATTGGTAAGGGATTAAAATATAGTACTTAATCCTAGAGGGATGAAATTGAAAGAAAAGATAAAAATGAGAGATTCTTAAATCAAAAGTAGAATCAAGGCTTAAGAAGCAAGTCACTAATGACTTCTACATTAAGTCACAAATGGCTTCTACATAAGATCACTATAATATCTAATTTAATTAATAAGAAATATATTAGTAAAAATGTAGGGACTAAATTGCAAAGATTTTGTAAAAGCACTTATAAATTAATAACTTTACCATTAATTAATGATTAGTTAAAGAACCACTTAATCCCACCATTAGTCACCAAAATGGCATGTAGGCCTTCATGAGAACATCATCAACTTATTTATTAGGTGTGGACTAAATTGAAAGAAAACATAAACCACTCTTATTCATGACCACTTGGCACAAGATTAAGCCATTAGCTCATAAACTTAGTGAGCCACCATGCCACATGTCTCAAATTGCCCAAACATCCTCCGAGGAAGTGACACATCACCAAGACACTTAGCCCTTCATGCATCTTGACAACTCACCACTCTATGCATCTTGACACTTGGCACGAAATTAAGCTAACACCTTTCAAACTTGATGAGTCACATGCCATGTGTCCTTCAACCATCAAATAGCTTCCTAAACATGGACACCTCACCAAGGTTTGTTCCACAAGTCAACATAGAAAATAAACTACTTCCTCGTTAAGTAAATTCTTTGTTTAGGTAAGTACGTGGTTAATTAAAAAAAATAGAGGCTTGAGTTCTAACTAAGCATAAAATCATAAACTATTAGCCAAACACTCCCTAAGTAGCTTGATTAGTCACCAAGCTAGGTAGGTGTCACCATGAGACTTAAGGAGGATTAGAGTGAGGACACCTCACTTATGCATGCAAACTTAATGATGATGCCTACTTAGACTACAAGCTAGTCATCACTAAACTAAATACCCAAAACCGAAACTTTGGAGAACAAAATGGAAGTGAAATCTTAAATAATGACTAAAAATAAAATACGACAATTAAATATGCTTAAAGTCAAATAAGAAGATAAAATTAGAGAATAGGATTCAAGACTTGTCTTAACGCACTAAGTACCACCCAAACACACCATAATCTTTCCATTACTCATCAATTAGGTGTCTTGATCACAAATAAGTGAGAATGAGAGTTAGACACCTCAGTTCATGCACCAACATCATCATTACAATTCACATGTCCTTTCTCCAACACATTAGAGCCAAAACCAAGACACACGCATTAAGACTTAGTCTTAATCAAATCCAACACCAAATTGGCCACCAAACAAGTCTCAAGCCCTTCATGAGTCACTAATACATGTGTCAATAAGTGGGTAACCAAAAGTGAGGGATAGACACCTCAATTAATCATGCAAACACCATCATCACATTTCACATGCTTCTTAAGGACCAAAACCGAATACCCACACCTTTGCACCATAAACCATCATTCAAGCTTGATAGAGAGATATTAGAGAGAGAATCAGAAGTGGAGAGAGAGAGAGAGAGTTGGGGTTAGAGTTCAAAAGTGGAAAGTTGTTCATCCTTCTCCAAGCTTGAGGCTCAAGGATTTGAGTGTTTTGTCTAGACCTTCTTGCTGAAGATTGAAGGTAACACATGATTACCTTTCCTTGAATCATAGAAGTCCCACATCAAGCTTTAAATCACGTTCTAAGGTTGTTTAACTAGTTAAAAATCGTTTTTGTTTATTTTTGTTCTGTTTAGCGTTTTTCCTGCCCTTTCTTTGTTCAAATTCGTTTTTCTCCTTCGTTACAAATCCGATTAAAATGATTCTAAAGCCTATGGATAGCTAAGATCCTAATCTTTCCAGATTTTCTTCTTAATAAAAATTTTAACGGTTTGATCTTCTTAAAAAGTCTTTGAAAATTTACTCTTCTGTCATTGAACTGATGAAGACTTTTGCACGATTTCGCTACTGTTTTCACGTTGCTGCACTTATATGGCACAATTACTTGCTGTAAAAATTTAATAATTAGGAAAATAATATATCTAAGCTTTATTTAGCAAAAATAATCAACTCATTTCATTAAGAATTGAGGGAGATATGAATTTTTCAAGAAAGCTTGCCAAATCGGTTGTTTTGTTCAGAAATCGATTTGACCTTCTTTGCTTCAAATGTGTTTTCGGACCACAATTCTTAATGGACTTAAGTAATTCCGAAGGCATGTGAAAGCTGACATTCATACCTTTCTAAAAAGTCATTTTTATGCAAGAATTAACGGTTAGATTAAGAGTTGTGCTGCTCAAAAGTAGAATGATGTACACAGAACTCTGTTTCGACTTCTTTGTGTTCTTCGAATTTTATTTATTTTTTTAGAATTGCTGAGACCCTGAATTTTTACTATGTAATAAAAGACATGTGAGGAAGTCTCCAAAGAATATGAATCTAATTTTTGGGTGGGTTTTTATGAGTCTAAAATTTGCGAATTTTTGACATAACCATATTTGGTTAACTGTATTATTTATATGTGTATGTTTCTCTATTTTGGCTGAATTAATTTATGGTTAATTGAGATGTCTTATGACATAATTATTGAAGCATAATGAAATCTTAAATTCGGGTTAGATTGGACAATAAAATAAGAGGGAATAGATTAATATTTTCTTGAGTGAACTATTGATTTTTAATGGTAATTTTGAGTTAGAAATAGAAAGTTATATTAAAATTCATACATTAAATAAATTCTGGACACTCACAATTAAGACACATGAATTTTGCAAAGTTAAAATTAATGATAAGTTGGATTGTCATTCCTAGTTGAAAGAAGGAGTTTTATTAGACTAGGAAGGTTGAAATCATAAAAAATGGGATTTATTTTTACTAATATTATACTTATCAAATTTTAAGTATAAAACTGATAAGTTTTGACTTGACGTGGTCATAAATCCTTACTGAACACATGTTAATTAATGTCATAATGCTTGCCTAGAGTTCTTTTGATGCATGTAAGGGTCAAAATAAGGAAGGGGTTCCACTAGGGACTAAAATGAAAAGAACATAAAAAATTTTTGACTTAATTTCTGAAAATAGTTTTGGGTGAGCATTGACATTGCTGTATATAAATGGTAAATGCTTGGTTTGTGAACCTTGGATCCTTGTATGTGAAAATGTGATAGTTGCTTACAATGTAAGTAAGTGTTGACTTATTTGACTTAGCAACTAAATGGACTTGAATTGTACATGGCTTGTGATGTCACGATTTGCTTCGTGTGTGTACACTGTGATTATTGGTTAAATACAGTAATTGAAACTGTGATCTGTATGAAAATCAAGGTTAACATCAGTGGATCTGAGGTGGCGATTGACACTCAGTTTTCAAAAGATTAAGGGTAGTTTGGAAACAAGGTAGGACACTTGATACCCTTAACGCTTTTAAAATTGTGCATTGTCATATGAGCATATTGAACTGTATTATTGCCATGCATTCTAAAGGTACATTGAAAGGATGTGACAATTTGCATGAAAAGAGTGCATGGCACTATTTTTCATTGATTTTTGAAATACCTGCCTGAGATGGGCGTATGCACTTATTTTTGAAATACCTGCCTGAGATTGGCATATAAGCATTGACTTTTGAAATACCTACCTGAGATGGGCATATATGCTTTGATTTTTGAAATATCTGCCTGAGATGGGCGAATGCATTGATTTTGAAATACCTTCTTGAGATGGGTGAATGCATCGATTTTAAAACACCTGGCTGAGATGGGCGTATGCATTGATTTTGACATACCTGCCTGAGATGAGCAAATGCATTGATTTTGAAATACTTGCCTGAGATGGGCGAATGCATTGATTTTGAAAAGCTGCCTGAGATAGGCGAATGTGTTGACTTTGAAATACCTGCCTTAGATGGGTGAATGCATAGATTTTGAGAGTACCTGCCTGGAAAATGGTGGATCAATTTGTGGAAGTAATTGAATAAACATTACCTCTGATTTTATATATATGATCTGGATGGAAAGGACACACTAGGTTGGCTAGGAATGCGTCCGGGACGTAGCTGTCTAGCAACTAGTGAGGAAAGAATCCAGTCCGGGACTGGTGATCCTACGGTTCTAACACGTGTGCACACCGAGGGACGCCCTGGATGTTAGGTAATTGTCGTTGCCTTATGGCGGACTATGCTATATGTCGTATGTCTATTTGTCCTATTTCATGAGATTGTTTTTGTGATGGTAAGGTAATGGTTTATGTCAATTGAGCAGGTCTGAGATAGATCGGGAATGGATCTGAGATGGATCCGGAATTGTGGTATTACTGAATTTTTAAAAGAAATGATATGCATATTTTAAACATTGATTGTATTCATATGCATGACTGATTTATTTAATAGATGTTATGCACTTAAATGCATTCTTACATGACATATTTTTGGAAAATATTGTTGAGGTGTTTTGGCTTAGCCCTGAGCATAGTATCGAGAAAGGATTTTTGTATAAACCAATATTTTGTGTCCTACTGGATGAAAATCTCATGATGCTACTATGTTTAGACTTGTTTCAGGGATTGGGCATGGCATGAGACCTAAAGAGGATTGATTGATTGAGCACTGCAGCTGGCGTTCATGTATGATACTGCAAGGAGCAGCTATTAATACTTTGCCCTGAGCATAGTATTGACTCGCTTGTGCAACAACACGTTAAAACTTAAACTTGTTGAATTCTTTTAAGATTCAATCACGATTTTAAGTTAAAAATGTGCTTACACATGACTCGACACACCTTCCATGCAATCACAAGCCCCATTCGAGCATTAAATCCACTCAGATTCTCAAATACAACACGAAACGATCGGTTTGATTCACTTGTGCAACAAGACGTATGAACTTGTACTTCTTCAAATCTTTTGAAATTCAATCGCGATTTTTAGTTCAAAATGTGCTTAGACAAGACTTGCACACATTCCATGCGATCAGGAGCCCCATTCGACTATTAATTCCTCTCAGGTTCCCAAATAAAACGTGTAATGATCGGTTTGACTCACTTGTGCAACAACACATTTATACTTTTACTTCCTGAGTTCTTTTGAGATTCAATTGCAATTTTTAGTTCAAAATGAATTTACACATGACTTGACACACCCTCCATGCAATCACGAGCCCCATTCGAGCATTAAATCCACTCGGATTCCCAAATACAACAAGAAGCGATCGGTTTGACTCACTTGTGCAACAACACATTTCAACATGTAACTCTTGAGTTCTTTTGAGATTCAATCACGATTTTAAATTCAAAATGTGTTTAGACAGGACTTGACACACCTTCCATGCGATCACGAGCTCCATTTGAGCATTAAATCCACTCGAATTCCCAAATAGAACGCGAAGCAAACAGTTTAACCCGCTTGTGCAACAACTTGTTTAAACCTGTACTTTATTAGTTCTTTTGAGATTGAATTGTGATTTTCAGTTCAAATTGTCTTTAGACATGACTTGACACACCTTCCATGCGATCACGGGCCCGATTCGAGCATTAAATCCACTCGGATTCCCAAATACAACATGAAGCGATCATTTTGACTCACTTGTACAACAACACATTTAAACTTGTACTTCTTGAGTTCTTTTGTGATTCAATCAGGATTTTTAGATCAAAATTTGTTTTGACAAGACTTGACACACCTTCGATGCGATCTCGAGCCCCATTCGAGCATTGAATCCAGTCGATTTCCCAAATACAAAGCGAAGCGATCGTTTTGACTCACTTGTGTAACAAAACATTTAAACTTTTACTTCTTGAGTTCTTTTGAGATTCAATCACGATTTCCAATTCAAAATGTGTTTAGAAATAACTTGACACACCTTCCATGCAACCACGAGCTCTATTCGAGCATATAATCCACTCGAATTCCCAAATACAACGAGAAGCGATCGTTTCGACTCGCATATGCAACAACACTTTTAAACGTGTACTTCTTGAGTTCCTTTGAAATTCAATCATGATTTTGAGTTCAAAATGTGCTCAGACATGACTTGACACACCTTCCATGTGATCTTGAGCCCCATTCGAGCATTAAATCCGATCCACTCAGATTCCCAAATACGACACGAAGCAATCGTTTTCACTCATTTGTGCAACAACACGTTTAAACTTGCACTTCTTTATTTCTTTTGAGATTCAATCGCGATTTTCAGATCAAAATGTGTTTTAACATGACTTGACACACATTCCATTCGATCCCGAGCCGCATTCGAGCATTGAATCCACTCGATTTCCCAAATACAATGCGAAGCGATCGTTTTGACTTGTGCAACAACACATTTAAGCTTGTACTTCTTGAGTTCTTTTCAGAATCAATCGCCATTTTCAATTCAAAATGTGTTTAGAAGTGACTTGACACACCTTCCATGCAATCACGAGCTCCATTCGAGCATTAAATCCACTCGAATTCCCAAATACAACGCGAAGCGATCGTTTTGACTTGCATATGCAACAACACTTTTAAACTTGTACTTCTTGCATTCTTTTGAGATTCTATCACGATTTTCAGTTCAAAATGTGTTTAGACATGACTTGACACACCTTCCATGCGATCAGAAGCCGCAATCGAGTGTTAAATCCACTCGGATTCCCAAATACAACACTAAGCGATCGGTTTGACACACTCGTGGAACAACACGTTTAATCTTGTATTTCTTTAGTTCTTCTGAGATTCCATCGTGATTTTTAGTTCAAAATGTGTTGAGATATGACTTGACACACCTTCCATGCGATTACGAGCTCCATTCGAGCATTAAATCCACTCGGATTGCCAAATACAAAGCGAACCAATCGGTTTGACCCGCTTGAGTAACAACACGTTTGAACTTGTACACTTTAGTTCTTTTGAGATTCAATCGTAATTTTCAATTCAAAATGTGTTTAGACATGACTTTAGACACCTTCCAAGCGATCACGAGCCCCATTCTAGCATTAAATCCACTCGCATTCCCATATATAATGGGAAGCGACCGTTTTGACTCATTTGTGCAACAACACGTTTAAACATGTACTTCTTGAGTTCTTTTGAGATTTAATCATGATTTACAATTCAAAATTTGTTGAGACATGACTTGACACACCTTCCATGTGATCATGAGACCCATTCAATCATTAAATCTTCTCGGATTTTCATATACAACGCGAAGCGATCGGTTTGACTCACTTGTTCTACAACACGTTTGAACTTGTACTTCTTCAGGACTTTTGAGATTCAATCACGATTTTCTAACATCTGCCTCTCCCAATGATGTAATTTTTGAATTTGAACTTCTGGGCCAAAATAGAGAGTATAAGCTTGCATTTCTATGATTTTAGAACTTAGATGGATGCCTATTGATGTTTGCATGTATCTCTTAATGCTGAAAATGAAGATTTAGAAATGGGTTTCGCTTATGGGTTTGGTAGACAGTCATAATCGAATTTAAACCAGTTTAAGCATGTTTTAGGCTAAGTTTTATTTGGGTTTTACCGTACAAATGGTCTATTAGAATTGTATAACCTTGCATGTGGCTTAAACATGAGATTTAGACTTGAAATTTGGGGAAAAAGTGCATTTTCGAAACAGGGCAGAAGCACAGTAGTCTACTGTTAGCTATAACAGTTGACTGTCGTGTTCTTCATTTTGTATAAACCTAGAATGTCACATGAACAGTCGACTGATAGCCCTAACAGTCGACTGCCATGTTCTTAGTTCATAAAAACCCATAATCTTGATGAACAGGCGACTGCTATGGGGAAACAGTTGACTGTTGGACAACAGAGAGCTAACAGTCGACTGTTAACCTTCTGTTTCAAATATGCAAATTTTCATAGAGCAATCAGTTGACTGCTGGCTTGGGACAGTCGGTTGTTACCTATATTTTTAAGAAATTGAACTTAATGGCATGGAATTATGTTTGAAAGGCCCAATGACATACTTAAACTTAGTTTTAAATGGTTAAGGAACAATATGTTACAAAGATTAAGGGAAATAACATGGTAAAATGAAAAGAGAGCTAAGTATTTCAAATACATTCTTTGTAGAAGAATAAGTCCATAATCAATTGACCAATTGTCGGTATGGGACGGCCGTTGGGATTTCCACGGTTGAGCCATAATTTGGGATGGTAAAACATCCAATCGATTGATGATGAAAGTTTACGAAAATATCGTGTTGGTTGTTTAATTTTAAGCTAGTAGACTCTGTATGGCCAAATCAAGAGTGACATGCTTAAAATTAGATTAACCATAATTGGGACTATATCTTTACAATGTATGTACATGACAATAGCATATCAAGGGACAAAATCGTGATCATTTAGGAAAGATACCTTGTTTCTTATGACAATGAGAGGTCATGGACAAAATGGTGATCCTTTGGGAAAGATGCGTTGTATCCTGTGAATGTAAATGGTTAAGGGTAAAAGTGTAACCCTTCGGGGAAGAGGCATTGTACCCTATGAATGAATGAATGTTAAGGGATAAAATTGTGACCCAAGAGGGGAAGATGCATTGTGTCCTATGAATGAAATAGACAAAACTGTGGCCTATAGGGGAAGACCAGTGTGTCAAATGAATGAAATGGACAAAACTGTGACCCATAAGGGAAGACAAGTGTGTCAAATGAATGAATGGATATGTGTGTGTAGTTGTTGGACAACTTTCCCGACGCTCAATGTTTTAATGAAAGATTATGGCTAAATGCCCATATGTTTTGAATGCTTGTTATTTCCATGTTTTATGAAATGATGATGAATGTTAATAAAATGTCCATATTGCTATGAAATGTTTAAATGTGAGGTATAATGATTGTACCATACCATGACAATCGTATGTATGTTTAACCAATGCATTGATGATGATATATGCCATGATATGTTTTAAAGTTAATGATAATGGTGCATTCGGGATTTTATGATATGAAATGTAATGAGAAATGCAGTGATTTTTTGTATGATGATACAGTGGTACACATTAGTGGTTTTGAAACAGGTTGCCATGATTACTGAGATTATAATCTCATGATTACGTTGATGTGTATCAGATGACTAGGTACTTAGTCACGTTGGAGGCTAAGTTGGAATGGAGGCATGACACAATACTGGGTTGGATCGTAGTTATTAGCAATGTAGTAGTGCATGATGTTACATATATGACCCCTACTCAACCTGTCTGACTTTATGATGGATGATTATATATGATTTTGGATTCTCCAATCCCTTGACCTTGTGCCTTATATGTTTTTGGATCCTCCAATCTCTAGATCTTCTTACTTCTTAGGACTCTAGTTGACTTTGACCTTATATATATATATATATATATATATATATATATATATGTATATATGAAAGTATGTAATTATGTATGTAAAAGTTTATTAAAGTACATATAAGTAAATATGGTTAATTGACTGTGTATGTAGAGATTGCACTTTATGCTTCCGCTTGAGAGACGAGTGAGATACCCGGGAGATAGAACCTAAACCAACTCAATCTAATTAATCAATTTGGTAAAAGATTTAATAAATTCGGGAAAGAAATGTAGTAACACACTAATTCAAGACAATTACAACACGAAGCAATTGTTTGCAGTTACTTTTGCAACAACACGTTTAAACTTGTACTTCTTGAGTTCCTTTGATATTCAATCGCGATATTCAATTTAAAATGGGTTTAGACATGACTTAACACACCTTTCATGCGATCACAAGCCCCATTCAAGCATTAAATCCACTTGAATTCCCAAATACAACGCGAAGCGATCATTTTAACTCACTTGTCCAACAACACGTTTAAACTTGTACTTTTTGAGTTCTTTCGAGATTTAATCTCAATTTTCAGTTGAAAATGTGTTTAGACATGACTTGACACACCTTTCATGCGATCACAAGCCTCATTCGAGCATTAAATCCACTGGGATTCGCAAATACAACGCGAAGAGATCGTCTTGACTCACTTGTGCAACAACACATTTAAAATTGTACTTCTTGAGTTCTTTTGAGATTCAATCGCAATTTTCAGTTCAAGATGTGTTTGCACATGACTTGACACACCTTCAAAGTGATCACGAGCCCCATTCGTCCATAGAATCCACTCGAATTTCCAAGTACAACGCGAAGCAATCGTTTTGACTCACTTGTGCAACAACATGTTTAAACTTGTACTTCATAAGTTCTTTTGCGATTCACTCATGATTTATAGTTAAAAATATGTTTAAAAATGAATTGACACACCTTCCATGCAATCACGAATCCCAGTCGAGCATTAAATCCACTCATATTCACAAAAACAATGAGAAGTAATCGTTTTGACTCACTTTTGCAACAACACGTTTAAACAAGTACTTCTTCAGTTGTTTTGATATTCAATCATGATTTTCCGTTCAAATTGTGTATAGACAATATTTGACACACTTTCCATGCGATCACGAGCCCTATTCGAACATTAAATCCACTCCAATCCACAAATACAACAGGAAGCGATCGTTTTAACTCGCTTGTGCATCAACACAATTAAAATTGTACTTCTTGAGTTCTTTTCAGATTCATTTGTGATTTTCAGTTCAAAATGTGTTTCGACAAGACTTGACACACCTTCCTTTCGATCATGAGCCCCATTTGAGTAATAAATCTACTCAAATTCCCAAATACAAACATGAGTTGAAATACCTTCTATGCGATCACGAGCCATATTTGAGTATTAAATCTAGTCGGATTCCGAAATACAACGCGAAGTGATCAGTTTGACACACTTGTGCAACAACACGTTTAAACTTGTACTTCTTGTGTTCTTTTGAGATTCAATCGCGATTTTCAGTTCAAAATGTGTTTAGACATGACCTGGGACACCTTCCATGCGATCCCCATTCAAGCATTAAATCCACTCGGATTCCCAAATAAAATGCGAAGCGATTGGTTTGACTCGCTTGTGCAACAACACGTTTTAAATTGTACTTGTTGAGTTGTTTTGAGATTCAATCACGATTTTCAGCTCAAATTATGTTTAGACAAAGCTTGAAACACCTTTCATGCGATCACGAGCCCCATTCAAGCATTAAATCCACTCGGATTCCAAATACAACGTGAAGTGATCGATTTGACTCACTTGTGCAGGAACACGTTTAAACTTGTACTTAATGAGTTCTTTTGAGATTCAATCGCGATTTTCAGTTCAAAATGTGCTTATACATGACTTGACACACCTTCCATGCAATGACGAGTCCCATTCGAGCATTAAATCCACTTTGATTCCCAAATACAACGCAAAGCGATTGTTTTTACTCAGTTGTGCAACAACACATTTAAACTTGTACGTGTTGAGTTCTATTGAGATTCAATCGCGATTTTCAGTTCAAAATGTGTTTAGACATGAGTTGAAACACCTTACAACTGATCACGAGCCCCATTCCAACATTAAATCCACTTGGATTCCCAAATACAATGCGAAGCGATCATTTCGACTCGCTTGTGCAACAACACGTTTGAACTTGTTCCTTTTGACTTCTTTTAAGATTCAATCGCAATTTTCAGTTCAAAATGTGTTTAGACATGACTTGACACACCTTCCATGCGATCCCCATTCGAGCATTAAATCCACTCGGATTCCCAAATACAACACGAAGCGATCGGTTTGACACACTTGTGCAACGCGCTTGAACTTGTAGTTCTTGAAATCTTATGAGATTCAATTGCCATTATCAATTCAAAATGTGTTTAGACATGACTTGACGCACATTCCAAGCGATCACAAGCCCATTCGAGCAATTAATCTACTCGGATTCCTATATACAACACGAACAAATCGGTTTAACTTACTGGTGCAACAACACGTTTGAACTTGTACTTCTACAAATCTTTTGAGATTCAATTGCGATTTTCAATTCAAAATGTGTTTAGACATGACTCGACACACCTTCCATGCGATCACGAGCCCTATTGGAGCTTTAAATCCACTCGGATTCCCAAATACAACGAGAAGCAATCGTTTTGACTCACTTGTGAAACAACACGTTTAAAGTTGTACTTCTTGAGTTCTTTTGATATTCAATCGCGATATTTAGTTTAAAATGGGTTTAGACATGACTTAACACACCTTCCATGAGATCACAAGCCCCATTCAAGCATTAAGTCCACTTGAATTCCCAAATACAACGCGAAGCGATCATTTTAACTCACTTGTCCAACAACACGTTTAAACTTGTACTTTTTGAGTTCTTTTGAGATTCAATTGTGATTTTTAGTTTAGAGTGTGCTTAGACATGACTTGACACACCTTCCTTGCGATCAACAGCCACATTCGAGCAATAAATCCACTCAAACTCTCATATACAACAGGAAGCAATCGTTTTGACTCACTTGTGCAAAAACACGTTTAAACTTGTAAGTTCAAAATGGATTTATACATTACTTGACAAACCTTCCATGCGATCATGAGCCCTATTCGACCATTAAATCCACCTGAATTCCCAAATACAACGCATAGAGATCGTTTTGACTCACTTGTCCAAAAACACGTTTAAACTTGTACTTCTTGAAGTATTTTGAGATTCCATCACGATTTTAAGTTCAAAATGTGTTTAGATATGACTTAACACACATTCTATGTATTCACGAGGCCTACTCCAGCATTAAATCCACTCGAATTCCAATATACAACGAGAAGCAATCGTTTTGATCACTTGTGCAACAACACATTTGAACTTGTACTTCTTAAAATCCTTTGAGATTCAAGCGAGATTGTCAATTCAAAATGTGTTTAGACATGACTTGACACACTTTCCATGTCATCACGAGCCTCGTTCGAGCATTAAATCCACTCGAATTCCCATAAACAACCGGAAGCGATTGTTTTGTCTCACTTGTGCTACAACACGTGTAAACTTTGACTTCTAGAGTTCTTTTGAGATTCAATTGCGATTTTCAGTTCAAAATGTGTTTAGACATGAGTTGAGACACCTTCCATGCGATCACGAGCCCCATTCGAGCATTAAATCTAATTGGATTCCCAAATACTATGCGAAGCAATCGGTTTGACACCCCTGTGCAACAACACGTTTGAACTTGTACTTCTTCAAATCTTTTGAGATTCAACCGTGATTTTGAATCAAAAATGTGTTTAGACTTGACTTGACACCATGCGATCTCGAGCCTGTTTGAGCATTAAATCCACCTGAATTCCCAAATAAAACGTGAAGCAATCGTTTTAACTCACTTGTGCAACAACACATTTATACTTGTTCTTCTTGTGTTCATTTGAGATTCAATCGTGATTTTTAGATCAATATATGCTTAGAGATGACTTGAAACACCTTCCATGAGATCACGAGCCCCATTCGAGCATTAAATCAACTCAAATTCCCAAATACAAAACGAAGAGATCGTTTTGACTCGCTTGTGCAACAACACGTTTTACTTCTCCTTCTTTATTTCTTTTGAGATTCAATCGTGATTTTCATTCTGAAATATGTTTAGACATGACTTGACATAACTTCCATGCGATCCCGAGCCCCATTCGAGATTTGAATCCACTCGAATTCCCAAATATAACGCGAAGCGATCGTTTTGACTCGCTTAAGCCACAACACGTTTAACATTGTAGTTCATAAGTTCTTTTGAGATTCAATCACGATTTTCAATTCAAAATGCGTTTAGACATGACTTGACACACCTTCCATGTGATCACAAGTCCCATTCGAGCAGTAAATCCACTCGGATTCGCAAATAGCACGTGAAGCAATCAGTTTAACTCACTTGTGCAATAACACGATTAAACTTGTAGTTCTTGAGTTCTTTTGAAATTCAATTGTGATTTTTAGTTCAAAATATGTTTAGAAATGACTTAACACACCTTCCATGCAATCCGAAGCCCCATTCGTGCATTAAATTCACGTGAATTCCCAAATACAACTCGAAGCGATCGTTTTGACTCGCTTGAGCAACAACACCTTTAAACTTGTACTTCTTGAGTTCTTTTGAGATTCAATCGTTATTTTCATATCAAAATATGTTTAGATATGACTTGAAACACCTTCCACGCGATCACGCGCCCCATTCGAGCATTAAATCAACTAGAATTCCTAAATACAACACGAAGCGATCGTTTTGACTCGCTTGTGCAACAACACCTTTTAACTTGTCCTTCTAGATTTCTTTTGAGATTCAATCGCGATTTTCAGTTCAAAATGTGTTTAGCCATGACTTGACACACCTGCCATGCGATCCCGAGCCCCATTCCAGAATTGAATCCACTCGAATTCCAAAATACAACGCGAAGCGATCGTTTTGACTCACTTGTGCCACAACACGTTTAACCTTGTAGTTCTTGAGTTATTTTGAGATTCAATCGCGATTTTCAATTTAAAATGCATTTTGACATGACTTGAAACACTTCCATTCGATCATGAGTCCCCTTCGAGCATTAAATCCACTCGGATTCATAAATACCATGCGAAGCGATCGGTTTGACTCACTTGTGCAAGAACACATTTAAACTTGTACTTCTTGAGTTCTTTTGAGATTCAATCATGATTTTCTGTTTAAAATATGTTTAGACATGACTAGAAACACCTTCCATGTGATCACGAGCTCTATTCGACCATTAAATCGACTTGACTTCCCAAATACAACGCGAAGCGATCGTTTTGACTCGCTTGTGCAACAACACGTTTTAACTACTTCTTATTGATTTATTTTGAGATTCAATCGCGATTTTCAGTTTAAAATGTGTTTAGACATGACTTGACACACTTTCCATGCGATCACGAGCCCCATTCGAGCATAAAATCCACTCAAATTCCCAAATACAATGCAAGGCGATCGTTTTGAGTCACTTGTGCAACAACACGTTTAAACTTGTACTTCTAGAGTTCTTTTAAGATTCAATTGTGATTTTCTTTTCAATATATTTTTAGAGATGACTTGACACACCTTCCATGCCATCACGAGCCTCATTCGAGCATTGAATCCAATCGAATTTCAAAATACAAAGCGAAGCGATCATTTTGACACAGTTGTACAACAACACGTTTAAAGTTGTACTTCTTGAGTTCCTTTAAGATTCAATCACGATTTTCAGTTCAATATGTGTTTAGACATTACTTGACAAAACTTCCATGCAATCACGAGCCCCATTCGAGCATTGAATCCACTCAAATTTTCCAAATAGAACGCGAAGCGATCGTTTTGACTCACTTGTGCAACAACTAGTTTAGACATGCATTTACACACCTTCCATGCGATCACGAGCCCTATTCGAGCATTAAATCCACTTGAATTCCCATATACACCGGGAAGCAATAGTTTTGAATCACTTGTGTAACAACACATTGAATCTTGTACTTCTTGAGTTCTTTGAGATTCAATCGCGATTTTCAGTTCAAAATGTGTTTAGAGATGAGTTGAAACACCTTTCATGCGATCACGAGCCCTATTCGAGCATTAAATCCACTTGAATTCCCAAAAACAACACGAAGCGATCGTTTTGACTCAGTTGTGCAACAACACTTTGAAACTTGTAGTTTTTTTAGTTCATTTGAGATTCAATCGCTATTTTCAGTTCAAAATGTTTTAAGACATGACTTGACAAACCTTCCATGCGATCACAAGCTCCATTCCAGCATTAAATCCACTCGGATTCGCCAATACCACGCGAAGCGATCGGTTTAACACGTTTATACTTATACTTTTTGAGTTCTTATGAGATTCAATCACAATTTTCAATTCAAAAGATGTTTAGACATGACTTGACACACATTCCATGCGATCCCGAGCCCCATTCGAGCATTAAATCCACTCGAATTTCAAAATACAACGCAAAGAAATCGTTTTGACACGCTTGTGCAATAACACATTGAAACTTGTACGTTTTGAGTTCTTTTGAAATTCAATCGTGATTTTGAGTTGAAAATGTGTTGAGACATGACTTGACACATCTTCCATGCGATCCGGAGCCCATTTGGAGCATTAAATCCACTTGAATTACCAAAAACAACGCGAAGCGATCGTTTTGACTCACTTGTGCAACAACAAGTTTAAACTTGTACTTCTAGAGTTCTTTTGAGATTTAATCACGATTTTCAGTTCAAAATGTGTTTACAGATGACTTGACACACCTTCCATGCGATCACGAGCCCTATTTGAGTATTAAATCCACTCGAAATCCCTTATACAACGGGAAGCGATCGTTTTGACTCACTTGTGCAACAACACGATTAAACTCGTACTTCTTGAGTTATTTTAAGATTCAATCGCGATTTTTAGGTCAAAATGTGTTTAGACATGACTTGACACACCTTCCATGCGATCACGAGCCCCATTCGAGCATTGAATCCACTTGAATTCCCAAATACAACGCGAAGCGATTGTTTTGACTCACTTGTGAAACAACACATTTAAACTTGTACCTCTTGAGTTCTTTTGAGATTCAATCGCAATTTTCAGTTCATAATCTGTTTAGACATAACTTGACACACCTTCCACGCGATCCCGAGCCCCATTCGAGCAATAAATCCACCTGAATTCCCAAATACTATGCGAAGCGATCGTTTTGACTCACTTGTGCAACAACACGTTTAAACTTCTACTTCTTGAGTTCTTTTGAGATTCAATCGCGATTTTCAATTCAAAATATGTTTAGACATGACTTGACACACCTTCCATGCGATCACATGCCCCATTTGAGCATTAAATCCTCTCGAATTCCCAAATACAACGCGTAGCGATAGTTTTGACACACTTGTGCAACAACACGTTTAAACCTGTAATTCTTGAGTTCTTTTGAGATTCAATCACGATTTTCTTTTCAAAATGTGTTTAGACATGACTTGACATACCTTCCATGCAATCACGAGCCCCATTCGAGCCTTGAATCCACTCGAATTCCCAAATACAGCACGATGCGATCATTTTGATTAACTTCTGCAACATGTTTAAACTTGTACTTCTTGAGTACCTTTGAGATTGAATCACGATTTTCAGTTCAAAATGTGTTTAGACAAGACTTGACACACCTTCCATGCTATCCCGAGCTCCATTCGAGCATTAAATCCACTCAGATTCGCAATTACAACGCGAAGCGATCGTTTTGACTCACTTGTGCAATAACACATTTAAAATTGTACTTCTTCATATCTTTTGAGATTCAATAGCGATTTTTAGTTCAAAATGTGTTTAGATATGACTTAAGACGCCTTCCACACAATCCTGAGCCCCATTCGAGCATTAAATCCACTCGAATTTCCAAATACAACGTGAAGCGATACTTTTGAGACGCTTATGCAACAACACGTTTAAACTTACACTTCTTGAGTTCTTTTGAGATTCAATTGCGATTTTCAATTGAAAATGTGTTTAGACATGACTTGACACGCCTTCCATGCGATCACGAGTCCCATTTGAGCATTGAATCCACTCGAATTCCAAAATATAACGCGAAGCGATCATTTTGACTCACTTGTGCAACAACATGTTTAAACTGGTACTTCTTGAGTTCTTTTGAGATTCAATTTCGATTTTCAGTTCAAAATGTGTTTAGAAAAAACATGACACACCTTCCATCAAATCCCAAGCCCCGTTTGAGCATTAAATTCACTCAGATTCGCAAATACAACGCGAAGCGATTGTTTTGACTCACTTGTGCAACAACACCTTCAAACTTCTACTTCTTGTGTTCTTTTGAGATTCAACCGCGATTTTAAGTTCAAAATGTGTTTATACATGACTTGAGACACCTTCCATGCGATCTCGAGCCCCATCCTAGCATTAAATCCACTCCAATTCCCAAATACACTTCGAAGCGATCGATTTGAATAACTTGTGCAACAACAAGTTTGAACTTGTACTTCTTGAAATATTTTGAGATTCAATCTCGATTTTCAATTCAAATGTGTTTAGACATGCTTGACACACATTCCATGCGATCACGAGCCCCATTTGAGCATTAAATCCACTAGAATTCCCAAATACAACTAGAAGTGATCGGTTTGACTCACTTGTGCAACAAAACATTTAAACATGTACTTCTTGAGATCTTTTGAGATTTAATCACGATTTTTAGTTCAAAATGGGTTTAGACATGACTTGACACGCCTTCTATTCGATCACGAGCACCATTCGAGCAATAAGTCCACCTAAATTTCCAATTACAACGCGAAGCAATCGTTTTGACTAACTTGTCCAACAACATGTTTAAAATTGTACTTCTTGAGTTCTGTTGATATTCAATCGCAATTTTTAGTTCAAAATGTATTTTGACATGACTTGGCACACCTTCCATGCGATGACGAGACCCATTTGAGCATTAAATCCACTCGGATTCGCAAATACAATGTGAAGCGATCGTTTTGACTAACTTGTGCAACAACACGCTTAAACTTGTACTTCTTTAGTTCGTTTGAGATACAATCTTGATTTTCAGTTCAAAATGGGTTTAGATATGACTTGACACAGCTTTCATGCGATCACGAGCCACATTTGAGCATTAAATCCACCTGAATTCCCAAATACAACGCAAAGCGATCGTTTTGACTAACTTGTCCAACAACATGTTTAAACTTGTACTTCTTGAGTTCTTTTGATATACAATCGCGATTTGCAGTTTGAAATATTCTATTCGATGACAAGGCTCGTTTGAGCATTATATCCTCTCGAATTTGCAAATGCAACGCGAGGCGATCATTTTGACTCACTTCTCCAACAACACGTTTAAACTTGTACATCTTTAGTTCGTTTGAGATTCAATTGTGATACTTAGTTCAAAATGGGTTTAGACATGACTTGAGACACGTTCCATGCGATCACGAGCCCCATTCAAGCATTAATTCCACTTGATATTCCAAATACAACGCGAAGCAATCGTTTTGATTCACTTGTGGTACAACACATTTAAACTTGTAGTTCTTGAGTTCTTTTGATATTGAATCGTGATTCCCAGCTAAAAATGGGTTTAGACATGACTTGACACACCTTCCACGCAATCACGAGCCCCATTCGAGCATTGAATCCACTCGAATTTCCAAATACAATGCGAAACGATCGGTTTGATTCACTTGTGCAACAACACCTTCAAACTTGTACCTCTTCAGTTGTTTTGAGATTCAATCACAATTTTTAGTTCAAAATGTGTTTAGAAATTACTTAACACACCTTTCATGCGATCCTGAGCCCCATTCGAGCATTAAATCCACTAGAATTCCCAAATACAACGGGAAACGATCGTTTTCACACGCTTGTGCAACAACACATTAAAACTTGTACTTTTTGAGTTCTTTTTTGATTCAATTGCGATTTTCAATTCAAAATGTGTTTGGACATGACTTGACACACCTTCTATGCAGTCCTAAGCCCCATTCGAGGATTAAATCCACTCGAATTCCTAAAAACAACACGAAGCGATAGTTTTGACACGCTTGTGCAACAACACGTTTCAACTTGAACTTCTTGACTTAGATTGAGATTCAAAAGCGTTTTTCATTTAAAATTGTACTTCTTGATTTCTTTTGAGATTCAATAGTGATTTTTAGTTCAAAATTTTTTTAGATAAGACTTGACAGACCTTCCATGCAATCCTGAGCTCCATTCGAGCATTTAATCCACTCGAATTCCCAAATACAATGCGAAGCGATAGCTTTGACACGCTTGTGGAACAACACGTTTAAACTTGAACTTCTTAAGTTCTTTTGAGATTCAATCTTGATTTTCAATTCAAAATCTGTTTAGACATGACTTGGCTGACCTTCCATGCCATCCCGAGCCCCATTCGAGCATTAAATCCACTCGAATTTCCAAATACAATGCGGAGCGATAGCTTTGACACGCTTCTACAACAATACGTTTAAACTTCAGCTTCTTGAGTTCTTTCGAGATTCAATCGTGATTTTCAGTTCAAAATGTGTTTAGACATGACTTGACACACCTTTCAGGCGATCACGAGCCCTATTCGAGAATTAAATCCACTCGAATTCCCATATACAACGGGAAGCGATCGTTTTGACTCACTTGTGAAATAACACGTTGAAACTAGTTATTCTTGATTTCTTCTGAGGTTCAATCACAATTTTCAGTTCTAAATGTATTTAGAGATGAGTTTAAACACCTTCCATGCGATCATGGGCTCTATTGGAGCATTAAATCCACTGGAATACCAAAAAACAAGGAGAAGCGATCGTTTTGACTCACTTGTGCGACAACACATTTAAACCTGTACTTCTTGAATTCTTTTCAGATTCAATCGCGATTTTTTTTTCATTATATATTTATAGATTACTTGACAAACGTTCTATGCGATCAAAATCCCCATTCGAGCATTATATCCACTCGGATTCCCAAATACAACGCGAAACGATCGGTTTGACTCACTTGTGCAACAACTTGTTTAAACTTGCACTTCTTTTTATGTTCAATCGTGATTCTCAGTTCAAAATGTGTTTGAACATGAGTTGAAACACCTTTCATGCGATCTCGAGCCCCATTCGAGCATTAAATCCACCTGAATTCCCAAACACAACGCGAAGCGATCATTTTGACTCCCTCACATAACAACACGTTTAAACTTGTACTTCTTGAGTTCATTTGAGATTCAATTGCAATTTTCAGTTCAAAATATGTTTAGACATGACTTGACACACCTTCCATGCGATCTCAAGTGCCATTCAAGCATTAAATCCACCGGAATTCCCAAATACAATGCGAAGCGATAGTTTTGATTCACTTATGCAACAACACGTTTAAACTTCTACTTCTTGAGTTCTTTTGAGATTCAATCACGATTTTCAGTTCAAAATGTGTTTAGACATGACTTGACACACCTTTCATGCGATCATGAGCCCTATTCGAGCATTAAATCAACTCGGATTCCGAAATACAATGCGAAGCGATATGTTTGACTCACTTGTGAAACATCACATTTGAACTTGTACTTCTTCAAATCTTTTGAGATTCAATCGCGATTTTCAGTTCAAAATGTGTTTAGACATGACTTGACACACCTTCCATGCGATCACGAGCCCCATTCGAGCAATTAATCCACCCGAATTCCCATTTATAATAGGAAGCAAACATTTTCACTCACTTCTGTAAGAACACGATTAAACTTGTACTTATTGAGTTCTTTTGGGATTCAATCGCGATTTTCAGTTCAAAATGTGTTTACACATGAGTTGAAACACCTTCCATGCGATATCGAGCCCCATTCGAGCATTTAATCCAACCGAATTCCTATATATAATGGGACGCGATGGTTCTAAATCACCTGTGTAACAACACATTTAAACTTGTATTTATTGAGTTCTTTTGAGATTCAATCGTGATTTTCAGTTCAAAATGTTGTTAGAAAAGAGTTGAAACACCTTCCCTGCAAACACAATCCACATTCGAGCAATAAATCTACTCGAATTCCCATATACAACGAGAAGCGACCGCTTTGACTCACTTGTGCAACAACACCTTTAAACTTGTACTTCTTGAGTTCTTTTGAGATTTAATCATGATTTCAATTCAAAATGTGTTTAGACACGACTTGACACACCTCCCATTCGATTACAAGCCCCATTTGAGTATTAAATCCACTCGGATTCCCAAATACAATGAGAAGCGATCGGTTTAACTCACTTGTGTAACAACCACTTTAAACTTGTACTTCTTGAGTTCTTTTAAGATTGAATCGTGATTTTCAATTCAAAATGTGTTTAGAAATTACTTTACACACCTTCCATGCGATCACGAGCCCCATTCTAGCAATATATCCACTCGTATTCCCAAAGACAACGTGAAGCGATCGGTTTGATTCACATGTGGAAGAACAGGTTTAAACTTGTACTTCTTCAAATCTTTAGAAATTCAGTCGCGATTTTTATTTCAAAATGTGTTTATACATGACTTGACACACCTTCCATTCAATCACAAGCCTCATTCGAGCAATATATCCACTCGGATTCCCAAATACAACGCGAAGCGATCGGTTTCACTCACTTGTGGAAGAACAGGTTTGAACTTGTACTTCTTCAAATCTTTTGAAATTTTATCATGATTTTTATTTCAAAATGTGTTTAGACATGACTTGAAACATCTTGCATGCAATAATGAGCCCTATTTGAGCATTAAATACACTCGAATTCCCAAATACAACGCGAAGTGATCGGTTTGACTCACTTGTGCAACAACACATTTAAACTTGTACTTCTTGAGTTCTCTTGAGATTCAATTGCGATTTTCAGTTCATAATGTGTTTAGACATAACTTGAGACACCTTCCATGCGATCCCAAGCCCCATTCGAGCTTTAAATCCACTTGAATTCCCAAATACAACGCGTAGCGATCGTTTTGACTCACTTGTGCAACAACACGTTTAAACTTGAACCTCTTGAGTTCTTTTGAGATTCAATCGCGATTTTCAGTTCAAAATGTGTTTAAACATGACTTGACACACCTACCATGTGATCACGAGACCCATTCGAGCATTTAATCCACCCGAATTCCCATTTATAATAGGAAGCATTCATTTTCACTCACTTCTGTAACAACACGTTTAAACTTGTACTTATTGAGTTCTTTTGATATTCAATCTCGATTTTTAGTTCAAAATGTGTTTAGACATGACTTGAGACACCTTCCATGCGATCACGAGTCCCATTCGAGCATTTAATCCACCCGAATTCCCATTTAGAATAGGAAGCAATCATTTTTACTCACTTCTGTAACAACACGTTTAAACTTGTATTTATTGAGTTCTTTTGAGATTCAATCGCGATTTTCAGTTCAAAATGTGTTTACACATGAGTTGAAACTCCTTGCATGCAATTACGACCCCCGTTCGAGCAATAAATCTACTCGAATCCCCATATACAACCCAAAGCGATCGTTTTGACTCACTTATGCAACAACACCTTTAAACTTTTACTTCTTGAGTTCTTTTGAGATTCAATCGTGATTTTCAATTCAAAGTGTGTTTAGACATGACTTGACACACCTTCAATGCAATCACGAGCCCCATTCATGTAACATCCTGAAATTTAAAACAAAAGTTTGATTGATTTTCTTGCTTTGAGTTTCCTGTTTTAAATGTTTGTGTGACTGATTGTGTTTGCAAATGGCACTAGGAACCCAAATATGGAGGGGAGAAGCTTTGGATTGAGGAAAAGTGCTAGAGAAAACCCTAATGCAAACCCTAGGGACAAAATTGAAAGGAAAACTTGGTTTTAAACTCTTTTTGTTTTAGTGAGTTAAACTGAGAAGAAAAGACCTATTTGACCTAATTTAAATAACCTAGGACACTCTAGAGACACCCTAAGATCTAAATAAGGAAACTCAACCCCAAGACAAGTCCTGAATATTCATATTTCTCCAATAGAAATTCAGGGACTACAATCAAAGAAATGGGAAATTTCAATTGAGACACCCTATCTTACTTAAAGCCCAAGGAAGCTCAATCCAATAACCCAAGGACACCTAAACCCTTCCTATTAAGTACCAGCCACATGTATTAGGTGAAATTAATAAGCTCCAATAGGTTACACATCATAAAACAAAATAACAAGTGTTAAGTACCTAATTAAAATCACTAAATTGTCATATCTCACCTTATAACCGAAATACCTAATTAAATGCCCAAATTAATTACCCAAACAGAACTATAATCACTGCCAGCACATTTAATTAGCTGTCCACATGAGAGATAAAGGCAGTGAACATATGTCTCATTACGTTAATGCAGCTGAACCACTAATGAGTTTTGAAAACTGGTAATCTATGTTACTGGGATTATATGTCTCATTACGTTAGTGTGTTCATATGCCCAGGTATCACTTGCTGCTAGAGATTGAAGTGTAGTGGATATAAGTGCCACTTTTGGGCCACTTCCAGGTGCTGAAGTAGTGAACATCATCTTCTTCTTTCCCACGGGGGACCTGATTATCCCTGGGATTTAGAAGTGATGAATGATGGGTAATTAGCAGTTAGTGAGCTGACTATTTTCGCTGTGGCTTATGAGTCACACTTTTGATTATGGCCTATGTGACTGATTGCCTATTTGGGCCTGCGTGCCACTACTTATTGGACTTGCATATGTATATATATATGCTGTAGACCTAGTATATATATATGTGCTAGGTAATTCTTGGAGACTAGGACCTCACCTTATCAGCCTAGAATGTATGTGACGTGTATGTATGCTAGAACAGATTCTAGAGAGTGTGCGAGTGGCAAACACGTAACTTCTAGTTTCTTAGGTATAAATAACCAAACGAGAGTAAACGATCCTTGGGATAGAACTTAATGTTTAACACTCCTAAAAGAAAAGAAAAGAAAAAAAAATTGGACCAGTATTTTCAAACTTAAGTTAATTAACCTAATTCCACACTAAAAATCAATTAAGAAATTAGGACGTTACAATTCGAGCAATAAATCCACTCGGATTCCCAAATACAACACAAAGCGATCGGTTTGACTCACTTGTGCAACAAAAGGTTTGAACTTGTACTTCTTCAAATCTTTTGAGATTCAATCACGATTTTTAATTCAAAATGTATCTAGACATGACTTAACACACCTTCCATGCAATCACGAGCCCCATTAGAGCATTAAATCCACTTGGATTCCCAAATACAACGCGAAGTGATCCGTTTGACTCACTTGTGCAACAACACTATTAAACTTGTACTTCTTGAGTTCTTTTGAGATTCAATCGCGATTTTAAATTCAAAATATGTTTAGACATGACTTGACACACCTTCCATGCGATCAAGAGCCCCATTCGAGCAACAAATCCACTCGGATTCCCAAAAACAACGGTAAGCGATCGGTTTGACTCACTTGTGCAACAACACGTTTGAACTTGTACTTCTTCGAATATTTTGAGACTCAATCGCTATTTTCAATTCAAAATGTGTTTAGAAAAGACTTGACACACCTTCCATGCGATCACGAGCCCCATTTGAGCATTAAATCCACTCGGATTCCCAAATACAACGCGAAGCGATCGGTTTGACTCACTCGTCCAATGACACATTTAAACTTGTACTTCTTGAGTTATTTTCATATTCAATCGTGATTTTTTCAGTTCAAAATGGGTTTAGACATGACTTGACACACCTTCCATGCCATCACGAGCCCATTCACTACAAAAAACTGTTCAATACTATATATTTGGTGGCCACTGTAAGATATGCCATGACATTATTTGTGCTACATCAGTGGCGACAAAAGTCGCCACTGAAAAGTATATATTTGGTGGCGACCACATTTAGTCGCCACCGAAACTTTCGGCGACGGAGTTAGAGGTGGCGGCCTTGTGGCGACCTAAAAGTCGCCACCAATGATTTTTAGTGGCGACTATTTAGCATTCGGTGGCAACTTTAGACGCCACCGAATGTCAGATTTTTTCTAGTGATTTGAGCATTAAATCTACCTGAATTCCCAAATACAACGGGAAGCGATCGTTTTGATTCACTTGTGCAACAACACATTTAAAATTGTAGTTCTTGTGTTCTTTTGCAATTCAATCGTCAATTTCAGTTCAAAACGTGTTTAGACATGACTTGATACAACTTCCATGCCACCACGAGCCCTATTCGAGCATTAAATCAACTTGATTCGAAAATACAACATGAAGCGATTGTTTTGATTCACTTGTGCAACATCACGTTTAAACTTGTATTTCTTAAGTTCTTTTGAGATTCAATCACGATTTTCAGTTCAAAATGTTTTTAGACATGAGTTGAAACATTTTCCATGCGATCTCGAGCCCCATTCGAGGATTTAATCCACTCGAATTCCCAAATTAAACGCGAAGTGATTCTTTTGACTCGCTTGTACAACAACACTTTTAAACTTATACTTCCTGAGTTCTTTTGAGATTCAAATGCGATTTTCAGTTCATAACATGTTTAGACATGACCTGAAACACCTTCGATGCGATCCTGAGCCCCATCCAAGCATTAAATCCACCTGAATTCCCAATACAACGCGAATCGATTGTGTTGACTCACTTGTGCAACAACACGTTTAATCTTGTACTTCTTGAGTTCTTTTGGGATTCAATCGCGATTTTCAGTTCAAATGTGTTTAGACATGACTTGACACACCATCCATGCGATCTCGAGCCCCATTCGAGCATTAAATCCCCCTAAATTCCCAATACAACGCTAAGCAATCATTTTGACTCACTTGGGCAATAACACGTTTAAACTTGTACTTCTTGCAAACTTTTGAGATTCAATCGCGATTTTCAGTTCCAAAAGTGTTTAGACATGACTTGACACACCTTCCAAGCGATCATGAGCCCCATTCGAGCAATAAAGCCACTTGAATTCCCATATATAACACGAAGCGATCGTTCTGACTCACTTGCGTAAGAACACGTTTAAACTTGTACTTCTTGAGCTCTTTTATGATTCAATCGCCATTTTCAATTCAAAATGTGTTTAGAAATGAATTGGCACACCTTCCATGCGATGAAAACCCCCATTTGAGCATTAAATCCACTCGAATTCGCATATAAAATGGGAAGCGATCGTTTTGACTCACTTGTGTAACAACATGTTTAAGGTTGTACTTCTTTGAGTTCTTTGCAGATTCAATCCTGATTTTCAGTTCAAAATGTGTTTAGACATGACTTGACACACTTTCCATGCAATTAGGAGCCCCATTTGAGGAATATATCCACTCGAATTCCCATATACAACGAGAAACGATCGTTTTGACTCACTTGTGCAACAACACGTTTAAACTTGTACTTCTTGAAGTCTTTTGAGATTCAATCACGATTATCAATTCAAAATGTGTTTAGAAATGACTTGACACACCTTCCATGAGATCAAGAGCCCCATTCGAGCAATAAATCCACTCAGATTCCCAAATACAACGTGAAGCGATCGGTTTGACTCACTTGTGCAACAACACTTTTGAACTTGTACTTCTTCGAGTATTTTGAGATTCAATCGCTATTTTCAATTCAAAATGTGTTTAGACATGACTTGGCACACCTTCCATGCGATCACGAACCCCATTTGGGCATTAAATCCACTTGAATTCCCAAATACAACGCGGAGCGATGGGTTTGACGCACTCGTGCAACAACACATTTAAAATTGTAGTTCTTGAGTTCTTTTGAGATTCAATCGTGATTTTTTCAGTTCAAAATGGGTTTAGACATGACTTGAAACACATTCCGTGAGATCTCGAGCCCCACTCGAGCATTAAATCTACTCGAATTCCCAAATACAACGGGAAGTGATTCTTTTGACTCGCTTGTGCAACAACATGTTTAAACTTATACTTCTTGAGTGCTTTGAAGATTCAATCGTGATCTTAAGTTCATAATATGTTTAGACATGACCTGAAACACCATCCATGCAATCCCGAGCCCCATCCGACCATTAAATCCACCTCAATTCCCAATAAAACGCTAAGCGATAGTGTTGACTGATTTAAGCAACAACACATTTAAACTTGTACTTCTTGAGCTATTTTGAGATTCAATCGCGATTTTCAGTTTAAAATGTGTTTAGACATGACTTGACACACCTTACATGCGATCACGAGCCCCTTTCGTGAATTAAATCCACTTGAATTCCAATATACAACGGGAAGTGATCTTTTCGTCTCACTTGTGTAACAACTGGTTTAAAGTTGTGGGTCTTGAGTTCTTTTGAGATGCAATCACGATTTTTAGTTCAAAATGTGTTCAGACATGAATTGACACACCTTACATGCGATCAAAAGCCCCTTTCGAGGATTAAATCCACTCGAATTCCCATATAAAACGGAAAGCGACCGTTTTAACTCACTTGTGTAACAACACGTTTAAAGTTGTAGTTCTTGAGTTCTTTTCAGATTCAATCACGATTTTCAGTTCAAAACGTGCTTAGACATGACTTGACACGCCTTCCATGCCATCACGAGCCCCATTCGAGCATTAAATCCACTCGGATTCATAAATACAATGTGAAGCGATCGTTTTGATTCACTTGTGCAACATCACATTTAAACTTGTACTTCTTGAGTTCTTTTGAAATTCAATCATGATTTTCAGTTCAAAATGTTTTTAGACATGACTTGAAACACCTTCCATACGATCTCCAGCCCCATTCGAGCATTAAATCCACTCGAATTCCCAAATAAAACGCGAAGTGATTCTTTTGGCTCGCTTGTGCAATAACACGTTTAAACTTTTACTTCTAGAGTTCTTTTGATATTCAATCCCAATTTTTAGTTCGAAATGTTTTTAGACATGACTTGAAACACCTTCCATGCGATCTCGAGCCCCATTCGAGCATTAAATGCACGCGAATTCAAAAATAAGACGCAAATTGATTATTTTGACTCGCTTGTGCAACAACACATTTAAACGTATACTTCTTGAGCTCTTTTGAGATTCAATTCGGATTTTCAGTTCAAAATATGTTTAGACATGACGTGAAACACCTTCCATGTCATCCCGAGCCCCAACCGAGCATTAAATTCACCTAAATTCCCAATACAACGCGAAGCGATCCTGTTGACTTACTTGTGAAACAACACTTTTAAACTTGTACTTCTTGAGTTCTTTTGAGATTCAATCGCGATTTTCAATTCAACATGTGTTTAGGCATGACTTGACACACCTTCCATGCGTTCAGGAGCCCCATTCGTGCATTAAATCCACTCTAATTCCCATATACCACGTGAAGCGATCTTTTTGACTCACTTGTGAACAACTCGTTTAAAGTTGTACTTCTTGAGTTCTTTTGAGATTCAATCACTATGTTTACTTCTAAATTTGTTTAGAGATGAGTTGAAACACCTTCCATGCGATCACCAGCCCCATTCTAGGAATAAATCCACTCGAATTCCCATATACAACGGCAAACGGTCGTTTTGACTCACTAGTGCAACAACACGTTTAAACTTATACTTCTTGAGTTCTTTTGAGATTCAATCGCGATTTTCTATTTAAATTATGTTTAGACATGACTTGACACACCTTCCATGCGATCCCGAGCTCCACTCGAGCATTAAATTCACCAAAATTCCCAATACAACGCTAAGCGATCGTTTTGATTCACTTGTGCAACATCACGTTTAAACTTGTACTTCTTGAGTTCTATTGAGATTCAATCACGATTTTCAGTTCAAAATGTGTTTAGACTTGACTTGACACACCTTCCATGGGATCACGAGCCCCATTCGAGCAATAAATCCACTTGAATTCCCATATATAACGAGAAGCGATCGTTCTAACTCAGTTGCGTAACAACACGTTTAAACTTGTACTTCTTGAGTTCTTTTGAGATTTAATCACTATTTTCAATTCAAACTATGTTTATACATGAATTGATGCACCTTCCATGCGATGACGAGCCCCACTCGAGGATTAAATCCACTCGAATTCCCATGTAAAACGGGAAGCGATCGTTTTGACTCACTTGTGTAACAACACGATTAAAGTTATACTTCTTGAGTTCTTTTTAGATTCAATAGCGATTTGAAATATGTTTATACATGAATTGATGCACCTTCCATGCGATGACGAGCCCCATTCGAGGATTAAATCCACTTGAATTCCCATGTAAAACGGGAAGCGATCGTTTTGACTCACTTGTGTAACAACACGTTTAAAGTTGTACTTCTTGAGTTCTTTTTAGATTCAATAGCGATTTTCAGTTCAAAACGTGCGCAACATCACATTTCGAGTATTAAATCCACTCGGATTCGCAAATACAACGTGAAGCGATCGTTTTGATTGACTTGTGCAACATCACATTTAAATTTGTACTTCTTGAGTTCTTTTGAGATTCAATCATGATTTTCAGTTCAAAATGTTTTTAGACATGACTTGAAACACCTTCCATACGATCTCCAGCCCCATTCGAGCATTAAATCCACTTGAATTCCCAAATAAAACGCGAAGTGATTCTTTTGATTCGCTTGTGCAACAACACATTTAAACTTGTACTTCTTGAGTTCTTTTGAGATTTAATCGGGATTTTCAGTTCATAATATGTTTAGACATGACTTGAAACACCTTCCATGCGATCCCGAGTCCCATCCGAGCATTAAATCCACTCGAATTCCCATATACAACGCGAAGCGATCATTTCGACTCACTTGTGCAACAACACGTTTATACTTGTACTTCTTGAGTTATTTTGAGATTTAATCTTGATTTTCAGTTTAAAATGTGTTTAGACATGACTTGACACACCTTCAATGCGATCAGGAGCCCCATTCGTGCATTAAATCCATTCGAATTCCCAAAAACAACGCGAGGCGATTCTTTTAACTCGGTTGTAAGAAAACACGTTTAAACTTTTACTTCTAGAGTTCTTTTGAGATTTTCAATTGCGATTTTTAGTTCAAATTGTCTTTAGAGATGACTTGACACACCTTCCATGCGATCCCGAGCCCCATTTGCGCATAAAATCAACCTAAATTTCCAATACAACGCGAAGCGATCGTTTCGACTCACTTGTGCAGCAACACGTTTAAACTTGTTCTTCTTGAGTTCAATTGAGAGTCAATCTCTATTTTCAGTTCAAAATGTGTTTAGACATGACTTGACACACATTCCACGCGATCACGAGCCCCATTCGAGCTTTAAATCCACTCGAATTACCATAGAAAACGGGAAGCGATCGTTTTGACTCACTTGTGTAACAACACGTTTAAAGTTGTACTTCTTGAGTTCTTTTCATATTCAATCACGATTTTCAGTTCAAAATGTTTTCATACATGACTTGACACACTTTCCAATCGATCAGGAGCCCCGTTCGAGGAATAAATCCACTCGAATTGCCATATACAACGAGAAATGATCGTTTTGACTCAGTTATGCAACAACACGTTTATACTTTTACTTCTTGAGTTCTTTTGAGATTCAACCGAGATTTTCAGTTCAAAATGTGTTTAGACATGACTTGACACAACTCCCATGCGATCCCGAGCCCCATTCTAGCATTAAGTCCATCTAAATTCCCAATACAACGCGAAGCAATCGTTTTGACTCACTTGTGCAACAACACCTTTAAACTTGTACTTCTTGAATTCTTTTGAGATTCAATCATAATTTTCAATTCAAAATGTGTTTAGATATGACTTGACACACCTTCCATGCGATCACGAGCCCCATCCGTGCATTAAATTCATTTGAATTCCCATATACAACGGGAAGCAATCGTTTTGACTCACTTGTGTAACAACTTTTTTAAACTTGTACTTCTTGAGTTCTTTTGACATTCAATAGTGATTTTTAGTTCAAAATTTGTTTAGACCTGAGTCGAAACACCTTCTATGCGATCACCAGCCTCATTCGAGGAATAAATCAACTCGAGTTCCCATGTACAACGGGAAGCGATCGTTTTGAGTCACTTGTGTAACAACTCGTTTAAACTTGTACATGTTGAGTTCTTTTGAGATTCATTCGCGATTTTCAGTTCAAAATGAGTTTAGACATGACTTGACACACCTTCCATGCGTTCTCGAGCCCCATTTGAGCTTAAAATCCACTCGAATTCCCAAATACAACGCGAAGCGATTCTTTTGATTCCCTTGTGCATCAACACGTTTAAACATATACTTCTTAAGTTATTTTGAGATTCAATCGTGATTTTCAGTTCCAAATGTGTTGAGACATGACTCGACACACCTTGCATGCGATTTCCAGCCCCATTCGAGAATTAGCTCCTTCTAAATTCCCAATACAACACGAAGCGACCGTTTTGACTCACTTGTGCTAAAACACGTTTAAACTTGTACTTCTTGAGTTCATTTGATATTCAATCGTGATTTTCAGTTTAAAATGTGTTTATATATGACTTGACACACCTCCCATGCGATCTTGAGCCCCATTCAAGCATTAAATGTACGTGATTTCCCAAATACAACGAGAACCAATCGTTTTGACTGACTTGTGTAACAAAAGTTTAAACTTGTACTTCTTGAGTTCTTTTGAGATTCAACCACGATTTTCAGTTCAAAATGGGTTTAGACATCACTTGACACACCTTCAATGCGATCCCAAGCCCCATTCGAGCATTAGCTCCCCCAAAATTCCCAATACAACACGAAGCGACCGTTTTGACTCAGTTATGCTAAAACAAGTTTAAACTTGTACTTCTTGAGTTCTTTCGATATTCAATCATGATTTTCAGTTTAAAATGTGTTTAGATATGACTTGACACACCTTCCATGCGATCCTGAGCCCCATTCAAGCACTAAATGCACCTGATTTCCCAACTACAACGAGAAACGATCGTTTTCACTCACTTGTGTAACAAGTTTAAACTTATACTTCTTTAGTTCTTTTGAGATTCAACCGCAATTTTCAGTTCAAAATGGGTTTAGACATCACTTGACACACCTTCAATGCGATCCCGAGCCCCATTCAAGCATTTGCTCCCCCTAAATTCCCAATACAACACGAAGCGACCATTTTGACTCACTTGTTCACAAACACATTTAAACTTGTACTTCTTGAGTTCAATTGATATTCAATCGTAATTTTCAGTTTAAAATGTGTTTAGACATGACTTGACGCACCTTCCATGCAATCTTGAGCCCCATTCAAGCATTAAATGCACCTGATTTCCAAAATACAACGAGAAGCGATCCTTTTGACTCACTTGTGTAACAACAAGTTTAAACTTACACTTCTGGAGTTCATTTGATACTTAATCGCGATTCTTAGTTAAAAATGTGTTTAGACATGACTTGACACACCTTCAATGCGATCCTGAGCCCCATTCAAGCATTAAATGCACCTGATTTCCCAATTACAACGAGAAGCGATTGTTTTGACTCACTTGTGTAACAAGTTTAAACTTGTACTTCATGAGTTCATTTGATATTCAATCACGATTTTCAGTTTAAAATTTGTTTAGACATGACTTGACACACCTTCCATGCGATCCTGAGCCCCATTCGAGCATTAAATGCACCTGAATTTATAAATACAACGCGAAGCGATCGTTTTGACTAACTTGTGCAACAAGTTTAAACTTGTACTTTTTGAGTTCTTTGGAGGTTCAATCGTGATTTTCAATTCAAAATGTGTTTATACATGACTTAACACACCTTCCATTCGATCACGAGCCCCATTCGAGTAATAAATCCACTCGGATTCCTAAATATAACGTGAAGCGATCGGTTTGACTCACTTTTGCAACAACACGGTTAAACTTGTACTTCTTGTGTTCTTTTTAGATTCAATCGCGACTTTCAGTTCTAAATATGTTCAGACATGACTTGACATACCTTCCATGGAAAACGGGCCCCATTCGAGCAATAAATTCACTCAAATTCCCAAATACAATGCGAAACGATCTATTTCACTCACTTGTGCAATAACACATTTAAACTTCTACTTCTTCAGTTCTTTTGAGATTCAATCGCGATTTTTCTGTTCAAAATGAGTTTAGACATGACTTGACACATCTTTCACGCAATCACAAGCCCCATTCGAGCATTAAATCCACCAGAATTCCCGAATACAACGCGAAGCGATCTTTTGACTCACATGTCCAACAACACGTTGAAACTTGTACTTCTTCAGTTATTTTGAGATTTAATCGTAAATTTCAATTCAAAATGTGTTTAGACAGGACTTGACACATGTTCCATGCCATCACGAGCCCCATTCGAGTATTAAATCTACTCGGATTCGCTAATACAACGTGAAGCGATCGTTTTAACTCACTTGTGCAACAACACGTTTAAACTTGTACTGGTTGAGTTCTTTTGAGATTCAATCGCGATTTTTAGTTCAAAATGTGTTTAGAAGTTACTCGACACACCTTCCATGTGATCCCGAGCCCCATTCGAGCAATAAATTCAATCGAATTCCCAAACACAACGTGAAGCAATTCTCTTGACTTGCTTGTGCAACGTCATGTTTGAACTTGTACATCTTTAGTTCTTTTGAGATCAATCGCGATTTTCAATTCATAATGTGTTTAGACATGACTTGAGACACCTTCCATGATATCCCTAGCCCCATTCGAGCAATAAATCCACCTAAATTCCCAAATACAACGCAAAGGGATCGTTTTGACTCAATTGTGCAACAACACGTTTAAACATGTACTTCTTGAGGTCTTTTGAGATTCATTTGTGATTTTTAGTTCAAAATGTGTTTAGACATGACTTGAATCACTTTCCATGTGATTATGAGCCCCCATTCGAGTATTAAATCCACTTGAATTCCCATATACAACGCGAAGCGATCGTTTTGACTCACTTGTGCAACAACACGTTTAAACTTGTACTTCATTATTGTTTTGAGATTCAATCGCGATTTTCAGTTTAGAATGTGTTTAGGCATGACTTGACACACCTTCCAAGCGATCTCGAGCCCCATTCGAGCATTTAATCCGCTCGAATTCTCTAATACAATGCCAAGCGATTCTTTTGAATCGCTTGTACAACAACACATTTAAAATTTTACTTCTTGAGTTCTTTTGAGATTATATTGAGATTTTTAGTTCAAAATGTGTTTAGAAATGACTTGACACACTTCCCATTTGATCCCAAGCCCCATTCGAGCAATAAATCCACCGAAATTCCCAATACAACGCGAAGTGATCGTTTTGTCTCATTTGTGCAACAACACGTTTAAACATGTACTTTTTGAGTTCTTTTGAGATTAAATCACGATTTTCTATTCAAAATGCGTTTAGACATGACTTGACACACCTTCCATGCGATCACGAGTCCCATTCGTGCATTAAATCCACTGGCATTCCCATATACAACGGGAAGCGATCGTTTTGACTCACTTGTGTAAAAACATGTTTAAACTTCAACTTCTTGAGTTCTTTTCATATTCAATCGCGATTTTCAGTTCAAAATGTGTTTAGACATGACTTGAGAAACTTTCCATTTGTTCAGGAGCCCCATTCAAGCATTAAATCCACTCGAATCCCCATAAACAACGGGAAGCGATCGTTTTGACCGACTTGTGCAACAACACATTTAAAATTGTACTTCTTGAATTTTTTTGAGTTTCAATTACGATTTTTGGTTTAAAACATGTTTAGACTTGACTTCACACACCTTCCATGCGATCATGAGCTCCATTCGAGCTTTAAATCCGCTCGGAACCCTAAATACAACGTGAAGCGATCAGTTTGAGTCACTTTTGCAACAATACGTTTGAACTTGTACTTCTTGAATTCTTTTGAGATTAAATCGCGATTTATAGTTCAAAATGTGTTTTTACTTGACTTGACATACCTTCCATGTGATCAGGAGTCCCGTTCAAGTATTAAATCGACTCGGATTCCCAAATAAACTCCGAAGTGATCGATTTGACTGACCAGTGCAACAACACTTTTGAACTTATACTTCTGGATTTATTTTCAGATTCAATCAGAAATTCTATTCATAATGTGTTTAGCCATGACCTCACACACCTTCCATGCGATCACGACTCCCATTCGAGCATTAAATCTACTCGGATTCCCAAATACAACACGAAGCGATCAGTTTGACTACTTGTACAATAAGACGTTTGAACCTTAACTTCTTGAGTTATTTTGAGATTCAATCGCAATTTTCATTTCAAAAGGTGTTTAGAAAGGACTTGTGTAACAACACGTTTAAACTTGTACTTCGGGAATCTTTGGAGATTCAATCATGATATTTGGTTCAGACAATGTTTAAACATGACTCCACACACCTTCCATGCGATCACGAGTTGCGTTCGAGCTTTAAATCCACTCGGATTCCTAAATACACCTCGAAGCGATCGGTTTGACTCACTTCTGCAAAAACATTATTGAACTTGTACTTCTTGAGTTCTTTGGAGATTCAATCGCGATTTTAAGTTCAAAATGTGTTTAGACATGGCTTGACACACCTTCTCTGTGATCACAATTCCCATTCAAGCAAGAAATCTACACGGATTCCCAAATACAACGCGAAGCGATTGATTTGACTTATTTGTGCAATAGAACGTTTGAACTTGTACTTCTGGAGTTCTTTAGAGATTCAATCACGATTTTTAGTTCAAAATGTTTTAAGACACGACATGACACACATTTCAAGCGATCACGAGTCTCATTCGAGCATTAAATCCACTCGGATTACCAAATACAACGTGAAGCGATCGGTTTGACTCACTTGTGCAACAACACATTTGAACTTGTACTTGTTGAGTTCTTTTGAGATTCAATTGCGATTTTTAGTTCAAAATGTGTTTAGATACGATATGACACTCCTTCCATGCAATCTTATGTCCCATTCAAGCATTAAATCCACTTGGACTCCCAAATACAACTCCAAACGATAGGTTTGACTCACTTGTGGAACAACACGTTTAAACTTGTACTTCTTGAATTGTTTTGAGATTCAATCTTGATTTGTGGTTCAAAATGTGTTTAGACATGACATGACATACCTTCCATGCAATCATGAGTCCCATTCGAGCATCAAAGCCACTTGGATTCCCAAATACAGTGCGAAGTGATCGGTTTGATTCACTTGTGCAACAACACGTTTGAACTTGTACATCTTGAATTATTTTGAAACTCAAGCTTGAAATCCACTCGAATTCCCAAATACAACACACCTTCCATGCGATCACAATTTGCATTCGAGCTTGAAATCCACTCGAATTCCCAAATACAACACGGAACGATCAGTTTGACTCACTTGTGCAAAAAATGTTTGAATTTGTACTTCTTCAGTTATTTTGAGATTCAATCGCGATTTTTAATTGAAAAGGTGTTTAGACATGACTTGACACACCTTTCAAGCGATCACGAGTCTCATTCAAGCATTAAATCCACTTGTATTCCTAAATACAATGCGAAGCGATCGGTTTGACTCACTTGTGCAACAACACGTTTAAACTTGTACTTGGACAATAACACGTTTGAACTTGTACTTCTTGAGTTCTTTTGAGATTCAATCGCAATTTTTAGATGAAAATGTGTTTAGAAACGACTTGGCATACCTTCCATCTGATCACGAGGGCAATTCAAGTATTAAATCCAGTCCGATTCCCAAATACACTGCGACGCGATCGGTTTGACTCACTTGTGCAACAACATGTTTGAGCTAGTACTTTATGAGTTCTTTTGAGATTCAATCGCGATTTTCAGTTCAAAATGTGTTTAGACACGGCTTGACACACCTTCCATGCGATCACGAACCCCATTCGAGCATTAAATCCACTCGGATTCCCAAATACCACAAGAAGCCATCAGTTTGACTTATTTGTGCAACACGTTTGAACTTGTACTTCTTGAGTTCTTTTGAGATTCAAGCGCGATTTTCAGTTCAAAATGAGTTTAGACATGACTTGACAGACCTTCCATGCGATCACGTGTTGCATTCTAGTTTTAAATCCACTCGCATTCCCAAATACAACGAGAAGCGACCGGTTTGACTCACTTGTGCTACAACACATTTTAACTTGTACTTCTTGAATTGTTTTCAGATTAAATCATGATTTTTGGTTCAAAACATGTTTAGACATGACTTTACACACCTTCCATGCAATCATGAGTTCCATTCGAGCATCAAATCCACTCGGATTCCCAAATACAATGCGAAGCGATCGATTTGACTCACTTGTGCAACAACACGTTTGAACTTGTACATCTTGAATTCTTTTGACATTTAATCGTGATTTTTGATTCAAAATGTTTTTAGACATTACTTCCCAAACGTTCCATGTGATCACAATTTGCATTCTAACCTGAAATCCACTCGAATTCACAAATACAACCCGGAGCGATCAGTTTGACTCACTTGTGCAATAACACGTTTGAATCTGTACTTCATCAGTTATATTGAGATTCAATCACAATTTTCAATTCAAAATGTGTTTAGACACGACTTGATACACCTTTCATGCGATCACGATTCCCATTCGAGCATTAAATCCACTCGGAATCCCAAATACAACTTGAAGCGATCGGTTTGACTAACTTGTGCAACAACACGTTTATACTTATACTTCTAGAAATCTTTTGAGATTCAATAATGATTTTTCGTTGAAAAAATGTTTATACATGACTTCACACACCTTCCATGCGATCACAAGTTGCATTCGAGCTTTAAATCCTCTCAATTTCCCAAAAACACCGCGAAGCGATGGGTTTGACTCACTTCTGTAAAAATTTGATTAAACTTCTACTTCTTGAGTTCTTTGGAGATTCAATCGCGATTTTCAGTTCAAAATGTGTTTGGACAAGACTTGACACACCTTCTATGTGATCACGAGTTCGATTCGAGCATTAAATCTAGTCGGATTCCCTAATACAACGCAAAGCGTATGGTTTGACTCATTTGTGCAATAACACATTTGAACATGTACTTTTGAGTTCTTTAGAGATTCCATCGCGATTTTCAGTTCAAAATGTGTTTAGACAAGACTTGACACACCTTCATGTGATCACGAGTCCCATTCGACCATCAAATCCACTCGGATTACCAAATACAATGCGAAGCGATCGGTTTGACTCACTTGTGCAACAACACGTTTGAACTTGTACATCTTGAATTCTTTTGAGATTCAATCGCGATTTTTGGTTCAAAATGTGTTCAGATATTTCTTCATACACCTTCAATGCAATCACGATTTGCTTCGAGCTTTAAATCCACTCGGATTCCCAAATACAACGCGAAGCGATCGGTTTGACTCACTTGTGCAAAACACGTTTGACCTAGTACTTCTTAAACTCTTTTGAGATTCAATTGCGATTTTCAGTTCAAAATGTCTTTATACATGACTTGACACACCTTCCACGCGATCACGAGTGCCATTCCAGCATTAAATCCACTCGGATTACCAAAACCAACACGAAGTGATCGGTTTGACTCACTTGTGCAAAAACACGATTGAACTTGTACTTCTTGAGTTCTTTCGAGATTCAATTGCAATTTTTAGTTCAAAATATGTTTAGACATGACTTGACACACATTCCATGTGATCATGAGTCTCATTCCAGCATTAAATCCACTCGGTTTCCCAAATACAACAAGAAGCGATCAGTTTGATTTACTTGTGCAACAACACGTTTCAACTTGTACTTCTTTAGTTCTTTTGAGATTCAATCGCAATTTTCAGTACAAAATGTGTTTAGACACGACTAGACACACGTTCTATGTGATCTTGAGTTGCATTCGAGGTTTAATTGCACTCGGATTCCCAAATACAATGAGAACCGATCGGTTTGACTCAATTGTGCAACAACATGTTAGAACTTGTACCTCTTGAATTGTTTTGAGATTCAATCATGATTTTCATTTCAAAATGTGTTTACACATGACCTCACACACCTTCCATGTGGTCACGAGTGTCATTCAAGCATTAAATCTACTCTGATTCCCATATATAACGCGAAGGGATCGGTTTGACTCACTTGTGTAATAACACGATTGGACCTGTACTTCTTGAGTTATTTTGCGATTCAATTGCAATTTTCAGTTCAAAATGTGTTCAGACACAACTTGACACACCTTCCATGCGATCACGAGTACCATTCAGGAATTAAATCCGCTCGGATTCCCAAATACAACGAAGAGATCAGTTTGACTCACTTGTGCAACAAGACGTTTGAAATATGTACTTCTTGATTTCTTTTGAGATTCAATCACGATTTTCAGTTCAAAATGTGTTTAGACATGACTTGACACACCTTTCAAGCGGTCATGAGTTGCATTCGAGCTTTAAATCCGCTTGGATTCCCAAATACAACGAGAAGCGATCGGTTTGACTCACCTGTGCAACAACACGGTAGAACTTGTACTTCTTGAATTATTTTGAGATTCAATCGCAATTTTCAGTTCAAAATGTGTTTACACATGACTTGACACACATTCCATGTGATCATGTGTCCTAATCAAGCATTAATTCTACTCGGATTCCCAAGTACAACGCGAAGCGGTCGGTTTGATTCTCCTGTGCAATAAAACAATTGGACCTGTAATTTTTGAGTGCTTTTGAGATTCAATTACATTTTTCAGTTCAAAATGTGTTCAGACACGACTTGACACACCTTCCCTACGATCACGAGTCCCATTCGAGCATAAAATCCTCTGGGATTGCCAAATACAATGGGCAATGATCGGTTTGACTGACTTGTGCAATAACACGTTTGAACCTGTACTTCTTTGTTTCGTTTGGGAGTCAATCGTGATTTTCAGTTCAAAATTTGTTTAGACACAACTTGACACACCTTCCATGTAGTCACGGGTCCCATTCAAGCATTAAATCTACTCCAATTCACAAATATAACGCGAGACGATCGGTTTCAGATTCAATCTTGATTTTCAGTTCAAAATGTGTTCAGACACGACTTGACATAGCTTCCATGCGATCACGAGTACCGTTCGAGCATTAAATCCACTCGGATTCCCAAAAACAACGCACAGCGTTCGTTTTGATTCACTCGGATTCCCAGAAACACTGCGAAGCGATCGGTTGGACTCACTTGTGAAAAACTCGTTTGACCTCGTACTTCTTGAACTCTTTTGAGATTCAATCGTGATTTTCAGTTCAAAATGTCTTTAGACAAGAATTGACACACTTTCCATGCGATCACGATTCGCATTCGAGCATTAAATCCTATCGGATTGCCAAATACAACGCGAAGCGATTGGTTTGACTCACTTGTGCAATAACACGCTTGAACCTGTACTTCTTTAGTTTTTTTAAGATTCAATCGTGATTTTCAGTTCAAAATGTTTTAGACACGACTTGACACACCTTCCGTGGGATCACGAGTCCCATTCGAGCATTAAATCCACTCAGATTCCCAAATACAACGCGAAGCGATTGGTTTGACTCACTTGTGCAAGAACATGTTTAAACTTGTACTTCTTAAATTCTTTTGAGATTCAATCATGATTTTTGGTTGAAAACGTGTTTAGACATGACTTGACACACCTTCCATCCGATCACGAGTTGTATTCGAGCTTTAAATCCACTCGGATTTCGAAATACAACGTTAAACGATCAGTTTGACTCACTTGTGGCACAACACGTTTGAAATTGAACTTCTTGAATTCTTTTGAGATTCAATCGCGATTTTCAATTCAAAATGTGTGTAGAAACGACTTGACAGACCTTTCATGCGATCACGAGTCCCATTTGAGCATTAAATCCACTCGGATTCCCAAATACAACGCGAGGCGATCGATTTGACTCACATGTGCATCAACACGTTTAAAGTTGTAGTTCTTGAATTCTTTTGAGATTCATTCTTCATTTTTGGTTCAAAACGTGTTTACACAGGACATGACACACCTTACATGCATTCACAAGTTGCATTCGAGCTTTAAATCCACTTGGATTCCCTAATAAAATGTGAAGCGATCGGTTTGACTCACTTGTGCAACAACACATTTGAACTTGTACTTCTTGAATTCTTGTGAGATACAATCGTGATTTTCATTTCAAAATGTGTTTAGACAGGACTTGACACACCTTCCATAGGTTTTGCTCCTAGTAATAGGCGGACGCCTTCCCCATTCATTATATTAATGAGAATTCATGCTGAATTTAAGTGTCTCTCTTTGTACTTCTGGGCAAAAAGGTTTTGTACGAGTACAGTCTCTTTGATTTGGTTATCCTTTTACTTCTGTGTAAAAAGATTTTTCATGAGTACCGTGTGATCAGGACGGTCGCATACTTCCGCTAGCGTGTTTTGTGTGAACGTTCATCTTGTGTTTTCGCGCCTGAGGGGTTTTTTAATCACACTTTTGGGGGAATCTTAGCTTGGCCTTAGAGGCTCTGGAGCATTTCTTTGGACGGTCAGCGCATTGCCCTTCCTTGGGGCTTATGCGAGTGCTTTGCAGGTATAGGTCATGTCTCATTTCAAAAGGAAAACTTCGATTAATGGTAAACAAAATGGTTACATCCGAGTTGCCTTGGTCAGGCTAGCCTTAGTCAGGATGAAAGTAAACAAAATGATTGCATTCGAATAGCCTTAGCTAGGCTAACCTTAGTCAGGCCGAAAGTAATAATCCCTAACTTTGAAATAAACTGAGATGTGCAGAACTTGACTGTGAGGTGTTCCGAGCGTGCAAAGTGCGTTTAGAGCTTTGGTGGAGCCTTGGTCCGGGCGGGCGGACTCCTGGTTTTTTCCTTCTGACTCTTTACCCTTGGGGGGTTCCTCGCGTGATTCTTTGGGACCAAGGCGAGCGACCTTGATGGTGTTGGTTAGGCTTGCTGTGTAGCATGCTCGCGCTAGTTTTTGATCCGCCATGATTTCTCCAACTCTGTGTGGCGTCGGGAATTTCATAGTGAGCTGTACGGTGGACACTACAGCTCTGAGTTTGTTTAGGGAGGGTCACCCTAGGATGGCGTTGTATGCCGAAGGTGCTGAGACGATGATGAAATCTACGTCAAGACTTGCCACCTTTGGTAAAGTGCCCAAGTAGTCCGGGCTTATATGATTCCTTCTGTAGGAAATTGCGCTCCGGAGAACCCTTTGAGGGTGCTGTGGAAGGGCCTTATGTTGGCCTCGTCCAGCCCAAGCTTCTTAAGAGTGTCGAAATAGAGGATTTCCGCTGAGGATTCTTGGTCTATTAGGACTCGTTTGACCTCGTAATTGGCAATGACTACGGTCACTAGCATTTGGTCATCATGGATTGGTCCTTCGAGGTTTGTGAGGTCGAACGTGATAGGGTCTCCCTTGGATTCTTCGCTTCTCTTCTTATGCTTCGGGGCATAGTCGAGGGCGAGTATGGAGCGTTCCACCCTTTTCTTGTTTTGCAGTTTCGAGGAGGTTCCTTTTTGCAATCCGCCTGCAATGATGCTGATAACCCCGCGAGTAGGTGCTTGCTCGCTAGCTTCTCTCAAATGCTCCGTGTTAGTTATGCTCTCCTCTTTAATGTATTTGCCCAACTGTCCTTTACAGATCAAATCCTCAATATGATCTTTCAAGTGAATACAGTCGTTGGTCTCGTGTCCGTAGTCTTTGTGGAACTGGCAGTACTTGGACTTATCCACCGGCTTTCCAGTCTTCCGCCTCTTTATTTGTGGGGGGAAATTGAGCATGTTCGATTGGTAAATTTCTTCGAGGACCCCGACGTGGGACTTATTGAGAGGAGTGTTGCTGGTAAACCATCCTCTGGGCGGCGTTCGAGGTCGCGGTGGTGAGCGCTTCCTGTTATATTTCTCCTTAGGACTTTTGTTGTCCGTTGCCATCTTCTCCTTCTTTTTCACGGATTACTCCAAGTCGGAACTACTTATTAGGAATTTTCTCATTTTGTCTTTCGCGATCTAGGCGTTCTCCTCTTGGATGAACCATTCCGCACGATCCATTAGTTCCTGTAAGGTAGAAACGGGACACCGGTTGAGTTCCTTGTAGAACTGTGAACATATCGGAGGCCTTGCTTAATGACGAAGATTGGAACGGCATCTTGGAGGCCTCTGACTTGGAGCGAGAGTTTGGTAAAGCGGGCTAAGAAGGCTTGTAAGGTCTCCCCTTCTTCCTGGTGGAAGCCGATAAAGGAATCCTCGTTCTTTTGGTATTCCTTACTGTTGGCGAACTGGGTGAGGAACTTCTGCGCCAGCTACTCGAAGCTGTGGGTCGAGTTTGTGGGCAGTAGTGAGAACCACCTCAGAGCTGCCTCCTTTAAGGTCGAGGAGAAGACTTGGCATTGCTGACCGTCCGTCATGCCAAGTATTGACATAGCCGAATTGAAAGTATTGATGTGATCTCGTGGATCAGTCTCTCCACCATAAGGTTCTATATGAAAAGGCATCTTGAAACCCATGGGCACATGTTGGTTCATGACTTGCTGGGTGAGGGGGTGCCTCCCTTTCCCTTGGAAGTCGAAACCGGGCCAATGATATTGTCCTGAGTGAGTAGACATGCCGTAGGGGTGTACGGGTTGTAGGCTCCTGCCTAAGGTATATGTAGATAAGACCCGGTGGATAGTTTGGGATAGGTGGTCGCAGGTAATCCACGGGCGGGCGCACTGCTTGCCTGGCAACCATTGTTCGCCCAGGTGGGATCGATGGCAGGGGAATTGGTGTTGTTAGCGATAGTCGTGCGAACTCCATGGGCAGAGTTCCGAATTGTATTGCGGGCAAGCCGGTAAGGTCATTGGAAGGGCCTGCAGGTGTGTTATACGGTGCTACCGTTATTTGGACGCCTATGTTTTCTTGGGAGCAATTTTTGTCCTCTTCCCATTGTTGTTGACGTATGGCCGCTATCTCAGCCTCGAGTCGGGCTAGCTCCATCTCCCGCGAGGTCCTCGTCGTTTCTGTTATCTCTTGGTTGCTAGCTGAAGGGCATGGGTTATGTGGCATGCCGTAAGGATGCTAAGGCCATGCTTCCTTCCTGGCTGCTGGTGTATGGAGAATGGTTTCTGTAATAGCCACTTGCAACATCGAGGTGCTCTGCTGCTGGGTTGTGTTTGAGCCGCCTAGCTCTGTTATGACAACTTCAACCGTCCCCTTTCTATTCCTTGTGCTGCGCCTTGGAGTGCTTGCGTCGGTCGTGGCCATAAGAACGTTTGAGTTGGCCATTTCCAGATTTTTCCTGTATATAAAATAAAGAATGTGGGTTTCTGAGTGTTAGGCTGATACTCGTACTCCCCAAGAAAGAAATATCGTTTAGTGGCAGAGTGCACAAGGCATTGTGGTCTGAGGAAGACCACAGTGGGCGCCAATGTAACTGTCATTTTTGGTTTAGACAATTCTAATTTGTAAATAAAGACCGCAAGGGGTCGTAAGCTTGGGGGACTTGTCCTTAGGTGGGAACCTAGGTGCCTACGTACCTTTGTGAAGGGATCAAAGTCCACGTAGTTCGTCACGGTGATGTTTGTAGGAGCCATTAGGCAAGGTGATTACCTGTATGGGGCCGTGTGCGGCTAAGACGTGTATAAGGTACTCCGAGCGGGCGAGCCACTCGTAGGAGGTTGCCTTAGATTATGAGAGAGCAAAGGTCTCTTAGGAGCTGTCGGGAGCTCTGCTGGTGGAGTTTTCCGGGAAGGAGAAATACCTTCTAACGGCAGAGCTTAGTGGTGCCACAAGTGAAGCTCTTGAGTTAACTAGGAGGTGTATAACATATGGAAAGCTAAGTCTAGCTTTTGTGTAATCAGAGTTTGTGTTGCTTGTCTCTTGATCGAATGTCCTTAAGTCCCCCGGGTGAGGGCCTTTTATACCAAGTGTGGGGGAGGACGTGGTCGACCCACATTCCTGCTAGACGTGGGTTGTCCCACAATGCTTGGAGACTTTTCACATCCCTTGGATGGGAGCCCAGGAGGAGAAACGTGGGCACCGAACACGTAGGGAATAGATGAGTGGTGCCACGTCTCACTAGTGTAAGCTACCATGGAGCTTCTGGAAGCCCAGTGCCACGTGTCCCTAGGGGAAATATTCCGTAGTTACACCACGTATAAATTTTGGGGAAGATTGTTGAAAATTTGAGTATGGAATTTGGTGCCTGGTGATACGAAATTTTCTTTCTTTTACTTGAAGATTTTGTTGTTTCCTTTTAATTGAATGCTAGAATTTTCTTGGAAATTATGATGTCTTAAATCTGAAATTTTGTCTTTAAGGAAATTATGATTTGTTAAGAATTAGGACTTTAATTAGCATATAAAATCATGGTGTTTAAATTTTCAAGAAATTGATTTAGGTAAACTAAAGTATTTTGTGTGCTACCTCACTTTAATCTTTATGCTTCATAAGTAAACGGATAATTAATTTTGTGGGTCAAATAGAGATAAGACAAAATTTATGAGGGATTAAAATGCTTAAGCCCTGAAAGTAATAGGAATTAATTAGCAAAGATAGTCCCTAATATGTCTAAGAGGATATTTAATTGATTTTAAAAAAAATTAATCATGAAATTTAACAATTACTAGTTTTGACGATTTATTTTATTAATTCTGGAAAATTTGTATTGTTAAGTAAAAAGAATGATATCTTATAAAAAGTAAAGAAGTGACGCCCTTAAGATAGGATTTTTTGTATGAATTTAGTTAACATAAATTTAGTAATTTAATAAGTTTGATTAAAATAATTAGTAACTTAGAAAATTATTTCTTATTAAAACCCATATTTTTTTCCTATTTGCTTTAAGACTTAAAAAGGAAAATCCAGAAAAATCTAGCATATTGATTTTTTTAATCTATTAGAAATAAGTAAAATAGCGATAAAGTGAAAAATCCTATCTAGAATAATATTTAATTTTTGGGTATTCTATTCTCCCAAATTTAGAGAAAATAAGATTTTTAAATTTAGAAAAGTTGAAATCATAAAATAAAGAATTAAAAGATTGACTAAAAGAAAGGGATTAGGAATTAGGAATTTTTGTGTGAAAATTCTAGAAATTAAACTAGTAAATATTTAATTGACGTGGCTTAAAATATTTACTAAAAATAGGTTATATAATATATTGATATTTTTTTAAGACCTTTTTCGAAAATAAATTAAGGTTAAAATAAAAGAAAAGTCCACATAAGGACTAAATTGCTAGAAATTAACTTCGTAGGAGAAATTTGAAAAATATAACTTGTACTGTAAAAATTAACTACCAAGTTATATTAGTGAATTGTGAAGGAAAATAATGTTCTTGATGCTTGAAAGTGAAATTTTTGAGATTCCTTATTGAACAAGAAAGTGTTGACTTCCCGTTGACTTTTTAATTAAGCTTACATGAAGATTTTTTTTAATGATTTTGAGATTTGTATGCCTAAAATAAAGTGGATGAATTGTGAGAACAATTGAATAAATTTTACCTGTAAATTTTGAAGATATATATATATAATCTGTATGGAAAGGACACACTAGGCTTGGCTAGGAATGCGCCCGGGACGTAGTGTCTAGCACCTAGTGAGGAGAGACCCAATCCGGGACTGGTGATCTTACGGTTCTAACACGTGCACACACCGGAGGACGCCCTGGATGTTAGGTAATTTGTCCGGTGCCTTATGGCAGACTACGCTATATGTCGTATGTCTATTGGTCATGTTTCATTATATTGATTGTGAGATGGATCTGATATGTTGAGAGAATGGCTTACATACTGTAAGCTTATTTAAAATTGTAAACTGTATGGTTTTCTGTTTTAATATTGGGTTATATCGTATGATTGGTTGATATCTGAATAACCCTAATGCATGTATGTTTATTTTGCGTGTGTGGTTGAACTATAAGAAGAGGATTTTCTGTATTCTTTGTAATGCAGCTGAACCACTAACGGATTTTAAAAATATGTAATCCATGTTACTCGGATTATTATCTCATTACGTTATCGTGTTCAGATGCCTAAGTGCCATTTGTTGTTGGAGGTCGAGATAGACTGAGTGGAGGTGCCGTTTCTGGGACACTTCCAGGAGCTGAAGGCAGTAGCTATCATTTTTTGCTTTCCCGTGGAGGATTTGACCTTCCCCGGAACCTAGAGGGGAATATGACAGACTACTTATATTTGTGTACATTTTGATGAATTAACTATTTTTGGCTATGGCCTATGAGTCATACTAACTATTTGGGCCTGCGTGCCACCTCTGACTAGATATGTATGTATATATATGCTATAGACTAGGATGTATGCCTTGGGCAAATGCATGGAGGCTAAGACCTCATACTATATGCTTGGTATGCATGTATGTATGTTAGAAGTAATTTGTGAGAGTACGAGAGTGTTAAAACGTAACCTATAGTTTCTTAGGTTTAATAATCAATTAAGAGTAAACGATTCTTGGGATAGAACCTAACTTAAACAAAAATTAGACCGGGTTTTTAAGAGTTAAGTTAAATAACCTAATTCCGCACTTAAAAATCATTTAGAAACTAGGACATTACATTTATGGTATCAAAGCACAGTTATTAGAACTCTAGTAATATGTAGGTAGAATAGCCTAACATAAACACTGATTAGATAAGCTCAACTGATCATGACAGTTCGAGTAACTTGAGTCTATCTCTATGCTAGGAACCTTAGATTATTACATATTTCCTCTATGTGCCGTATTTTCTCTATTTAATAATATTATTGGGACTGATCACCTCAGTGATGTTCTTGTTTAGTAGAAGGCTATGGAAAATACCAGGAGAAATGCTGACAATAGGCAACCTGAAAGTGACATGATTCTTCAAATGATGCATGCATTTGAGAACATGGCACAGGCAATTAGGGACCAAGCCTCATCCACTACAGAGTTACTTTGCCAGACCTAGGAAAATCATAATGCCCCAAACCTTGACAATCAAGACAATGGGCACAATGATGGTAATCACTTGGGATGGACTGAATTCCAGAAGGCAAGGCCTCTGGTATTCAAGGATACCTATGATCCAATTGTAGCTGAGGAATGGTTAAGGGAATTAGAGAAACTTTTTGATGTACTCCATACCCCTGATCCATAGAAGGTAGCCTTTGCAGTCTATCAACTACAGGGTGAAGCATAGTATTGGTGGCAAGGAGCCAAACAGTTACTTGAGTGTAGGAACATTCCCCTTACTTGGGCAGCCTTTAGGGAAACCTTTTTAGTTAAATACTATCCAGAGAGTGTAAAGAAAGAAAAAGAGATTGAGTTCCTCCAGTTGAAACAGAGAGGAAAACCTTTTGGGGAGTATTTGGCCAAGTTTGAGGAACTTGCCAAGTTCTTGACCTACTTAAGACTTCAGCCTGATGATGCCTGGAAGGTAGCTCAATTTGAAGCTGGGTTAGACCTAAATATAAAATCCCAAGTAGCCCCAATGGAGATTAATATTTATGCGGAGTTGGTGAACAAATGCCGCATAATTAGTAAGAACCTGACTGATAAGGCCGCACTGACCCAGAAAATCACCAGAAAACCTCAAACCAACCTTAATGTGAGAAAGGGAAACTTCAAACCTGTCCAAGATAATACCACTCCCACAGTGAACTGTCCCCATTGTACTAAGTGTAACAGAAACCATTACCCTAATCAACCCTGCGGGACCAACCATTGCTATCGTTATGGGAAGCCGGGACACTTTGCAAGAGTGTGCAAAGCCAAGGAACCTATGAGTGGAAACCAAACACCAGTTGTTGGAAGGGTCTATGCTCTGGATGGAGATGTCAATTACCAGACAGAGGATCTCATAGAGGGAACGGGTAAGATTCGAAACATGAAATTTAAAATTCTATTTGACTCAGCAGCTCAAATAGATGACTTATTGAGCAAGGAGTTTATTAGACCTAGTGTCTCACCTTGGGGTGCCCCAGTCCTCTTTGTGAAGAAGAAGGACGGAAGCCTAAGACTTTGTATAGACTATAGGCAGTTAAATAAGGTGACCATCAAGAATAAGTATCCTTTGCCCCGTATAGATGACCTGTTGGATCAGTTACGAGGAGCGACTGTATTCTCTAAGATTGATCTTAGTTCAAGATACCATCAAATTAGGGTCAGAAAAGAGGATATCCCTAAGACTGCGTTTGGAACGCAATATGGCCATTACGAGTTCCTAGTGATGCCATTCGGGCTGACTAATGCCCCTGCGGTATTCATGGATTATATGAACTGCATCTTTCGACCCTATCTGGATAAGTTTGTCGTAGTGTTCATTGATGATACTCTGATTTACACACGGAGTGAAGAAGAACATTAAGAACATCTTGCACAGAGTACTGCGAGAGAAACAATTGTACGCCAAATTAGAGAAATGTGAATTTTGGTTAGAGGAAGTCAAATTTTTAGGGCATGTGATCAATAGACAAGGCGTGGCTGTAGACCCTAGCAAAACTAAAACAGTTAGGAACTGGGAGAGACCTCAGACGGTGACGGAGATTAGTAGTTTATTAGGATTGGCTGGGTACTATAGGAGATTCATCATGGGATTTTCCCAAATCACCCTTCCTATGACTAGGTTAACTCGTAAGAACACTCCTTTTAAATGGTCAGAGGAGTGCGAAGCGAGTTTTCAAACTCTAAAAGACAAGTTGACCTTACCTCCTGTACTCACCATACCTGACCCCTTGGAGCCTTTCGAATTATTCACCGATGCCTCAAATAAAGGACTCGGCTGTGTGCTTATGTAGAATAAGCAAGTGGTAGCATTTGCGTCACGACAACTCAAGTTGAATGACGAGAATTACCCTACCCATGACCTAGAATTAGTGGCCGTAATCTTTGCAGTGAAAATTTGGAGACACCTATTATACGGAGCTAGGTTTACAATCTTTTGTGATCATAAGAGTCTTAAATACCTATTTGACCAAAAGGAATTAAACATGAGACAAAGGATATGGGTAGATCTGCTAAAGGACTATGACTTTGAGTTAAAGTACCACCCGGGAAAAGCCAATGTAGTAGCCGATGCACTAAGTAGGAAGTCAATGCAAGTAGCTCATTTGATGGTTGAGGAGATGAAATTGATTGAGAGATTTAGAGACTTAGGCTTCAACACTGTTGTGGCAAATGACAAGTTAGAAATGAGTGAATTCAAGATAGAGTGTGACCTTAAGACTCAGATTAAAGAAGCACAAGCAAAAGATGAAACCCTAGTAGCCTTGAGAAAACAACCAGAATTCCATGAAGCTGAGGATGGAATATTACTTTTTAGGGACAGAAAAGTAATCCCTAGTGATCTAGACTTGCGAAATAATATACTAGATGAAGCCCATAGGAGCTTGTACAATGTTCATCCCGGTATAACCAAGATGTACCAAGGCCTAAAGAAGAGATTCTGGTGGCCAGGGATGAAGAAAGACATAGCAGAGTATGTGAGTAAATGTCTGACTTGTTAGCAAGTTAAGATAGAACACCAAAAACCCTCAGGGATGCTACAGCCATTAGCCATACCTAAATGGAAGTGGGAACAAGTCACCATGGACTTTGTGGTAGGATTACCTCGAACCCCTTCAAACCATGACTCTATTTAGATAATTGTGGATAGACTCACGAAGTCTACTCACTTCTTACCCATCAAAATCACCTTTTCTCTAGAGAAGTTAGCCCAACTTTACGTTAGGGAGATAGTGAGATTTCATGGAATGCCTACTAGCATAGTGTCCGATAAAGATCCCAGATTCACTTTATGATTCTGGCAAGCCTTACAGGAGGCCTTAGGAACACAATTAAGATTTAGCACAGCATATCATCCTCAGAATGATGGCCATTCGGAGAGAACCATTCAAACTCTCGAGGATATGCTCTGATCTTGTGCACTTGACCAAGAAGGCACATGGGATGCTTACTTGCCATTGGTAAAATTTGCCTACAACTATAGTCACCATTCCAGTATAGGCATTGTACCGTATGTAGCCTTGTATGGGAGAGAGTGTAGGTCACCCCTATGTTGGACCGAGGTTAGGGAAGAAACAGTGTTAGGGCCTGAAATAGTTCATCAGACTACATAACAAATTCGTATGATCAAGGAAAAATCGAGAGTAGCCCAAAAAAGGCAAGAAAATTATGCCAATAGGAGAAGGAAACCTCTAGAATTCAATGAGGGAGACCATGTATTCTTCAAAATAACTCCAATGACAGGCATTGGAAGATCGCTAAAAGCACGAAAATTACACACGCGATTTATCAGACATTATCAAATTCTTAAGAGAGTTGGTCCTGTGGCATATCAAATAGCCTTACCCCCAAAATTTTCCAACCTCCATAATGTCTTTCACGTCTCTCAACTCCGAAAATACGTCCCTGACCCTTCACATGTGCTGAGGATTGAGCCAATAGAATTGAAAGAAAATTTAACTTATCCCTCAGTCTCTATAAAGATCCTAGAGTTTGAGGAAAGACAACTCTGGAGTAAGACCATTCCATTAGTCAAGGTATTATGGCAAGATGTTTCGACTCAGGAAATGACTTGAGAGCTTGAGGGGGACATGAGGCAACAATACCTGGCATTATTTGCAGGTATGTCTCGAAAATCTTGAGGGCGAAATTTTAATTAGGAGGGGAGAATTGTGTCTCGAAAATATTTTTCGTTCAAAATGTGTTTAGACATTACTTGAGAGACCTTCCATGCGATCACGAGCCCCATTCGAGCATTAACACCACTCGGATTCCCAAGTACAACGTGAAACGATCGGTTTGACTCGTTTGTGCAACAACATGTTTAAACTTGTACTTTTTGAGTTCTTTGTGATTTGCAGTTCAAATTGTGTTTGGAAATGACTTGACTCACCTTCCATGCGATCCGAAGCCTCATTCGAGCATTAAATTCACTCGGATTCCCAAATACGATGCGAAGCGATCGGTTTGACACGCTTGTGTAACAACACGTTTAAAATTGTACTTTTTGAGTTCTTTTGAGATTCAATCGCGATTTTCAGTTCAAATTTTGATTAGACATGACTTGACTCACCTTCCATGCGATCACAAGCCCTATTCGGGAATTAAATCCACTCGGATTCCTAAATACAACGGAAAGCGATCGTTTTGACACGCTTGTGCAACAACACGTTTAAACTTGTACTTCTTGAGTTCTTTTGAGATTCAATTGCGATTTTTAGTTCAAAATGTGTTTAGACATGACATGACACACCTTCCACGCGATCACGAGCCCCATTCGAGCATTAAATCCACTCGGATTCCCAAATACAATGCGAAACGATCGGTTTGAGTCGCTTGTTCAACAACACACTTAAAATTGTACTTCTTGAGTTCTTTTGAGATTCAATCGCGATTTTCAGCTCAAAATATTTTTAGACATGACTTGACACACCTTACATGTGATCACAAGCCCCATTTGAGCATTAAATCCTCTTATATTCCAAAATACAACGCAAAGCCAACAGTTTGACTCGCTTGTGCAACAACACGTTTAAACTGGTACTTCTGGAGTTCTTTTGAGATCCAATCGCAATTTTTAGTTCAAAATGTGGTTATACATGACATGACACACCTTCCATGCGATCACGTGCCCCATTCAAGCATTAAATCCACTCGGATTCCTAAATACAACGGAAAGCGATCGGTTTGACACGCTTGTGCAAAAACATGTTTAAACTTGTAATCTTGAGTTCTTTTGATATTCAATTGCGATTTGTAGTTCAAAATGTGTTTAGACATGACATGACGCACCTTCCACGCGATCACGAGCCCCATTCGAGCATTAAATCCACTCGGATTCCCAAATACAATGCGAAGGGATCGATTTTAGTCGCTTATACAACAACACACTTAAACTTTTACTTCATGAGTTCTTTTAAGATTCAATCACGATTTTCAGCTCAAAATATGTTTAGACATGACTTGACACACCTTATATGCGATCACGAGCCCCATTCGAGCATTAAATCCACTCAGATTGCCAAATACAACGCAAAGCGAGAGGTTTGACTCGCTTGTGCAACAACACGTTTAAAAGTGTACTTCTTGACTTCTTTTGAGATTTAATTGTGATTTCTAGTTCGTGTTTAGATATGAGTTGATAGACCTTCCATTCGATCACGAGCCCCATTCGAGAATTAAATCCACTCAGATTCCCAAATACAACGCGAAGCGATCGCGATTTGCAATTCAACATGTGTTTCGACATGACTTGACAGACCTTCCATGCGATGACGAGCCCCATTCGAGCATTAAATCCACTCGGATTTCCAAATACAACGCGAAGCGATCGTTTTGACTGACTTGTGCAACAACACATTTGAACTTGTACTTCTTGAGTTCTTTTGAGATTCAATGGCAATTTTCAATTCAAAATGTGTTTAGTCATGATTTGACACACCTTCCATGTGATCACGACACCTTTCGAGCATTAAATCAACTCGGATTCCCAAATACAACACGAAGCGATCGGTTTGACTCACTTGTGCAAGGACCCGTTTGAACTTGTAGATCTTGAGTTATTTTCAGATCAAATCATGATTTTTTGTTCAAAATGTGTATAGACATAATTTTTCACACCTTCCACACGATCATGAGCCCCATTCGAGCATTAAATCCACTAGGATTCCCAAATACAACGTGAAGCAATCGTTTTAACTCGCTTGTGCAACAACACATTTACACTTGTACTTCTTGAGTTCTTTTGAGATTCAATTTCGATTTTCAGTTCAAAATATGTTTAGACATGACATGATACACCTTCCATGAAATCACAAGACCCATTCGAGCATTAAAGCCACTCGGATTCCCAAATACAACGCGAAGAGATGGTTTGAGTCGCTTGTTCAACAACACACTTAAACTTGTGCTTCTTGAGTTCATTTGAGATTCAATCGCGATTTTTAGTTCAAAATGTGTTTAGGGATGACTTGACACACTTTCATTGCGATCACGAGCCCCATTTGAGCATTAAATCCACTCAGATTCCCAAATTCAACGCAAAGCGATCTGTCTAATTCGGTTGTACAACAAGATGTTTGAACTTGTACTTCTTGAGTTCTGTTGATATCCAATCGCTATTTTTCGTTGAAAATGCGTTTAGACATTACTTGACAGACCTTCCATGCGATCACGAGCCCCATTAGAGCATTAACTCCACTTGGATTCCGAAATACAACATGAAGCAATCGGTTTGACTCGCTTGTGCAACAACACGTTTAAACTTGTACTTTTTGAGTTCTTTTGAGGTTCAATCGCGATTTTCAGTTCAAATTGTGTTTAGAAATTACTTGACTCACCTTCCATGCGATCACAAGCCCTATTCGGGCATTAAATCCACTCGGACTCCCGAATACAACGGAAAGCGATCGGTTTGAGTTGCTTGTGCAACAACACGTTTAAACTTGTACTTCTTGAGTTCTTTTGAGATTCAATTGTGATTTTCAGTTCAAAATGTTTTTTGATATGACATGACGCACCTTCCATGCGATCACGAGCCCCATTCAAGCATTAAATCCACTCAGATTCCCAAATACAATGCGAAGAGATCGGTTTGAGTCGCTTGTTCAACAACACACTTAAACTTGTACTTCTTGAGTTCTTTTGAGATTCAATCGCAATTTTTAGCTCAAAATGTGTTTTGACATGACTTGACACACCTTCCATGCGATCACGAGCCCCATTCGAGCATTAAATCCACTCAGATTCCCAAATACAACGCAAAGCGATCGGTTTGACTCGCTTGTGCAATAACAAGTTTAAACTTGCACTTATGGAGTTCTTTTGAGATCCAATCACAATTTTTAGTTCAAAATGTGTTTAGACATGGCATGACACACCTTCCATGCAAGCATGAGCCCCATTCGAGCATTAAATCCACTCGGATTCCCAAATACAATGTGAAACTATCGTTCTGACTCGCTTGTGCAACAACACGTTTGAACTTGTACTACTGGAATTCTTTTGAGATCCAATCGCGATTTTCAGTTCAAAATGTGTTTTTGACATGACTTCAGACACCTTCCATGAGATCACGAGCCCCATTCGAGCATTAAATCCACTCGGATTCCCAAATACAACGTGAAGCGATCGTTTTGACTTACTTGTGCAACAACACGTTGGAACTTGTTCTTGTTGAGTTCTTTTGAGATTCAATGGCAATTTTTAGTTCAAAATGTGTGTGAAGACCGGAGTCTTCGACGGGAGTCGCCACCAAATTTTCAATCAAAATGTGGAAAAAGAAAAATAAGTTCAAAAGTGGGTAAGAATGAGTTTTCATAAAATGTCGGGTTCGGGAGTCTGATTGAGATGAAGGGAAGGTGTTAGGCACCCTACATCCCCGTCTGAAGATGGTTACCCTAAAAATTAATAGTAAAATCATTTGGCCTTAAACATATATACAAACACGGGGGACAATGAGGAAAGAAACGGGGAGGATTGACCTAGGATAAAAGCCTAGGGCCTACGTACCCACAATAGGGGATCAAAGCCCACATAGTTCCTGTGACATATGAGTGTGTGAGTGGGGGGAGGCTCATCAAGTGAATACTTAGATGGCCTCCCAGTGCAATGTACCTAAAGAGGCCAACGCCTTTTGGTACCTATCTACCATACGATCAATCAAGATTATAAAAAGGTGCATGTGTGAGAGCTCATCAGGCGTGATACCCAGATGGCATGTAGACTATTGCTCCTATAAAGACAAAGGTCTCTTGGTGGCACTAGGTTATATAATAAGATGTTTCCTTGCCAAGTAAATAATTAATTAGACAAATTTATCCCCAAAAGATAGGGGGTCGCGACGGGAATCCTTCACCGTCGTGACCGTCTGTTGTGCAATGGAGGCCGTGGCGACGCATAAGGGAAAGCGTCGCGACGGTCCTTCTACTGGGGGGGGTGGCGACGAGGGCAAGAACCCGTCGCGATACCTTTTGTTTTTCAGAAAGGAAAAGAAAGGAGAAAAGAGAGGGAGAATACTTTTGGGATGCGTGGATCAAATGTTGGACGGAATACCGACATTGATGGGTCACAACTCGAGAGGAATATGTTCTTAAAAAATGGCTTCCTATAAATCCAGTGAGTATGAATGAAATTAAAGAAAGAAAAAAAAATATCACTTGTAGTGTGTATTCTACGTATTTGCTTCTTGCTTTTTACTTCCGGCCCTCCAATTCGTGATTTTTTTGGTCCCTCAGCACTGTGAAACGGAGCTCAATTTATAGTGGTCAGAAAGATCTATTCCGGGAAAGAAATCCGGCCATTAATGGCGTTACCGTCACGACGGGTACCACTTGCCGTCGCGACAGGTATCACATAGATACGATCTTGATCTTACTATAAATGCAAGGGTCGTCGTGACATACCAGCCTATACGTCGCGACGGATCGTTGATTGATTCCCGTTTGATTCCCCGGGGGCGTCGCGATGCCTACCATACCCGTCGCCACGATATTTTACCAGAGAGGGGGTCGCGACGGGTGATACAGCCCGTTGCGACACCCTAAACATTTTTATTTATTTATTTATTTATTTATATTTTTTACTTACTTTTTACTTATTTATTTCCTATTTTCTTTCATTTATTTTATTACTCTATTTACTCTGTTTGCTTGGCCAGACAAAGTGAGGTGTTCATAGAGTCCCCTCTTTACTTTTCTTTTAACATTTTAAAGGAATAAGTAAAGAAACAAAATGAAACCGAGCTTCGTTATATATCATTATTTTTCTTTTAGGGTACAAAATGCAAGGGAATAAAGCCAAACAAAATCCTATGGTCTCTAGATGGTTCCACCCTACTCATTACCGCTGCCCTCTCCATCGCTCTCGAAGTGTACTCTAGGCAAGGGTTCCAGGACAACATCCTCAAACAGGTGGAAGTGTCTTGCAGCGGGTTTTCAGGAATCAAAGTTGGTACATTTTTGAAAGTTTAAGAACCAATAGAAACTTGCAGCGGGTTTTCAGGAATGCGTGAAGGACGATGCCCAGCGATTCCATGATATTTACTGAGATACAAAACATATGCAATTCGAATGTCTTTCTTCAGAAGCAATCCTCTCATGCATAAAACTTCTTGATGGAGTCAGAATTAATCAAATGACCATATTCCCCCCCATTTGGATTTTCTAGGATGAGTGTGCCACTCGAAAATACGCGTTTAACCCTGAACGGTCCCTCGTATGTTGGGGCCCATTTTCCTCTTGGATCATTTTGGTTTGGTAAAATCTATTATATTACCAAGTCTCCTTCTTCAAATGAGCGAGGTTGCACCTTTTTGTTAAAGGCTCGGGCCATCCTTGCTTGATAGAGCTGCTCGTGGCATATGGCCCTTAAGCGTTTTTCGTCGATCAGACTGATTTGATCATATCGGCTTTTGCACCCATTGGTCTTCATCGAGGTTGCCTTCTGCAATGATTCGCAGAGAGGGGATTTGTACTTCTATGGGTAGAATTGCCTCAGCGCCATAGGCTAGTGAAAAAGGGGTAGCTCTAGTTGTGGAACGAGCAGTAGTGCGGTATCCCAACAAGGCAAAGGGGAGCATCTCAAGCCAATCTTTGTATGTAGTAGTCATATTTTCGATGATCTTCTTTATATTCTTATTAGCCACTTTAACTGCGCCATTCATATGGGGACGGTATGGTGCTGAATTGTGATGATTGATCCCGAATTCTTCACAGATCTTTTGCACCTCAGTTCCGTTTAAATTAGTCCCATTATCAGTCATTATCCTCTCTGGGACTCCCTATCTGCAAATGATAATGGCCTTCAGGAATCTCACAAATGTTTTTTGTGTGATCTTGGCATAAGAAATTGCTTCTATCCATTTGGTGAAATAATTGATCGCTACTAGGATGAAGCGATGACCGTTTGACAATTTTGGATTTATGGGACCGATGATATCAATTCCCCACATAGAAAAAAGCAATGGGGTAGTCATATTGTGAAGCATCGTAGGAGGAGCATTGATTCTGTCTGCGTAAACTTGGCATTTGTAACATTTGCGGACGTACTCGATGCAATCACTTTCGAGTGTCATCTAAAAATATCCCATTCTTTGGATTTGGCATGCCAGAGTGTGCCCATTGGCGTGGGTCCCACATAACCCTTCATGTATTTCGTTTAAAATTTGATTAGCTTTGGACACTTCCACGCAACGAAGTAACACTCCATCTGACCTCTTCTTGTATAGCGTCTTTCCGCTAAGGAAGAATCCCATAGCTAATCGCCGGAGATTCCTTTTTCCGTTTTCACTGGCTCCCTTTGGATATTCTTGTTTCTCCATATACGTTTAAATGTCGTGAAACCAAGGGAGACCGTCGGGCTCCTGTTCGATCATTGAGCAGTGAATTTCTGTGTTTCTATACTCCAGCCTGATTGGGTGGAGAAGGACTCCGCAATTGGTGTCAAGCATTACTGCCAAGGTAGCCAAGGCGTCAGCGAACAAATTCTTACATCTCGGCAAGTGATGAAATTCTATGGACTCAAATTGACCTGTCAATTATGTGAGAAACTTTTCATATGGGATCAATTTCGGATCCTTGGTCTGCCATTCCCCCTTGATTTGGTAAATTATTAATTCAGAATCGCCGAAGACTTCTATTTTTTCGACTCTTAGTCTTATGACAGCTTGTAATCCACAAATACAGGCTTCGTACTCTGCCATGTTGTTGGTGCACTCGAAATCTAGCTTGACTGCGATTGGGAATTGTTTCCCTTCCAGAGATATAAGGACAGCTCCGATCCCGTTTCCAAAGACATTGATTGCTCCATCGAAGAACATCTCCCAGGTTTCCGTGTGAGATTCTTCTTCTATGACATTTAACCCTTCGTCTGGGAACTGATAACCTGAGACATGTTCCTCATCCAATGGATTGTTGGCAAGGTAATCTGCTAGGCACTTCCTTTGACGAATTTTTGAGTGACATGCTTAATGTCATATTCTGCTAATATCACCTGCCATTTGGAGACTCGTCCCGACACGTGTGGGCTTTCAAAGATGTACTTCATTGGATCTATTTGCGATAAGAGGAATGTCTCATAATAGAGCATGTAGTGTCTTAGTCGCCGTACTGTCCATGCGAGAGCGCAGCACGTCTTTTCGACTAGGGAGTATCCCGACTCATTTGGGTCGAACTTCTTGCTTAAATAGTAGATTTCTCACTCCTTTCCTGTTGCGGGATCGTATTGTCCTAGGATGGCTCCCATAGATTCCTCCAGGACAATTAGTACAACATTAAGGGGCTTCCAGGTGTAGAAGGTACCAATATTGGCGGGTTGGTAAGGTACTCCTTTACCGTATCAAATGCTAGTTGACATTCTGCACTCCATTCTAGCAATTAATTCTTCTTGAGGAGTTTGAAAAGAGGAGTGCACGTGGCCGTTAAGTTACGTATGAAGTGGGCAATATAGTTTACCTTGCCTAGGAAACTCCGTATTTGTTTCTCTGTGGTGGGGGCGGCATCTCTCTGATAGCCCTGATTTTGTCAGGATCGACTTCAATTCCTTTTCGACTTACGATAAATCCAAGGAGCTTGCTGGACTGGGCCCCAAAGACACACTTGTTGGGGTTAAGCCGTAGCTTGAACTTTCAAAGTCTGTCAAATAACTTCTTTAGGACCTTGACATAACTTTCCCCTTATGCTGACTTGGCCACCATGTCGTCTACATAGACCTCTACTTCTTTGTGGATCATGTCGTGGAATAGTACCACCATAGCCCGCTGGTAAGTTGCTCCTGCGTTCTTAAGTCCGAATGGCATAACTTTATAACAGTAAGTTCCCCATTGTGTGATGAATGTAGTCTTGGCTTTATCCTTGGGGTGCATGAGTATCTGGTTGTAGCCCGAATACCCGTCCATGAACGAGTAGCGAAAACTTCTAGCTGTGTTATCTACCAAGACATCAATGTGTGGAAGTGGGAAGTCGTCTTTCGGGGAAGCCTTATTTAGGTCCCTATAGTCGACACACATTTGCACTTTCCCGTCTTTCTTAGGGACAGGTACTATGTTGGCCATCCATTCTATGTAAACTGATACTTCCAAGAATCCGGCTTCCCATTGTTTTTGTACTTCTTCCTTTATTTTAAGAGACATATCGAGTTTCATGCGCCTTAATTTCTATTTCTTTGGTTCCATGTGGGGGAATGTCGGTATTTTGTGAGAGGCAATTGCTGAATCGAGCCCGGGCATATCTTGGTATGACCATGCGAATGCGTCTGAGTATTCTTTTAGTAAAGAGATCAACTCCTCTCTTTTCGGATTATCTACTATTTTTACTTCCCTTTTTCCCTCTTCAGTCCCCAAGTTTAGGAGTTTAACCGCTTCTTGATGTGGGACTATTCCTTTTTCATCCGATTTGACCATTTTAGCGAAGACAGGAGGGGAATCCTCATCATCAGAATCGTACTCGTTTTGCATATGTTTGTTATCTCGATATTCGTAAAAATCAGGAACCGTCGAATTGGGCGGAGTCTCGGAGAATTCTAATTCCCTGAGGGCAAAGAAAAACATGAATTAAAAAGCAAAGAAAAGGACTAGAAAGAAACACATATGAACTATTTTTTTAGTAAAATGTGCAAGCCATACCCGTCACAATGGTATTTTACCAGAGAGGGGGTCGCGACATGTGATACAGCCCGTCGCGACGCCCTTAACATTTTTATTTATTTATATTTTTTACTTACTTTTTTTTATTTCCTATTTTCTCTCATTTATTTTATTACTCTATATTCACAATATGTTTAGACATGAGTTGAAACACCTTTCATGCGATCACGAACCCTATTCGAGCATTAAATCCACTCGGATTCCCAAATACAACGCGAAGTTATCAGTTTGACTCACTTGTGCAACAACACGTTTAAACTTGTATTGAAGACACTCTTGGGCCACTTCCAGGTATTGAAAACAATCAACATTCTCTTTTTCTTCCCCTCGTAGGACTTGATCATCCATGGATCTATAAGGGATGACTGATGGGAAAATAGCAGTGGAGCTGACTTTTTGGCTGTGGCTTATGAGTCAAACTTTTTTGGATTATGGCCTATGTGCCGGAATAACTATTTGGGCCTGTGTACCACTATTTATTGGACTTGTATATGTATATATATATGCTGTAGACTTAGTATATCTGTGCTAGGTAATGCATGGAGGTTAGAACCTCATCTTATCTGATTAGAATATCTGTATGTATGCTAAAAATGATTTTGGAGGCGAGAGTAACAAACGCGTAACTTTTAGTTTCTTAGGTATAAATAATCAAACGAGAGTAAACGATCCTTGGGATAGAACTTAACTCCTCAAAAGAAAAGAAAAACAATTGCACCAGGATTTTAAGAGTTAAGTTAAATAACGTAATTCCGCAATAAAAATGAATTAAGAAACTAGGACGTTACATTCGAGCATTAAATCCACTCGGATTCCCAAATACAGCGTGAAGTGATCGATTTGACTCAGTTGTGCAAGAACACGTTTAAACTTGTACTTCTTGAATTGTTTTGAGATTCAATTGTGATTTTCAATTCAAAATGTGTTTCGACATGACTTGACACACCTTCCAAGAGATCACGAGCCCCATTCAAGCATTAAACCCACTCCAATTCCCAAATACAACGCGAAGCGATCATTTTTATTGGCTTGTGCATCAACACGTTTAAACTTGTACTTCTTCAGTTCTTTTGAGATTCAATCGTGATTTTTAGTTCAAAATGTGTTTAGACAGGACTTCACACTCCTTCCATGTGATCTTGAGCCCCATTCGAGCATTAAATCTACTCGAATTCCCAAAAACAACGCGAAGCGATCGTTTTGACTGACATGTGCAACAACACGTTTAAACTATACTTCTTGAGTGCTTTTGAGATTCAATCGCAATTTTTAGTTCAAAATGTGTTTAGATATGACTTTAAACACGTTACATGCGATCACGAGCCCCATTCAAGCATTAAATCCACTCGGATTCCCAAATCCAACGCGAAGTGATCAGTTTGACTCACTTGTGCAAGAACACGTTTAAACTTGTACTTCTTCTGTTCTTTTGACATTTAAGTGTGATTTTTAGTTCAGAATGTGTTTAGATATGATTTTACACATCTTCCATGCGATCACGAGCCCCATTAAAGCAATAAATCCACTCGAATTCCCATATACAACAGGAAGAGATCGTATTCACTTACTTGTGCAGCAACACGTTTGAACTTGTACTTCTTCAAATCGTTTGAGATTCAATCGTGATTTTCAATTCAAAATGTGTTTAGACAAGACTTGACACACCTTCCATGCGATCACGAGCCCCATTCGAGCATTAATTCCACTCGAATTCCCGTATACAACGGGAAGCGATCGTTTTGACGCACTTGTACAGCAACCCATTTGAACTTGTACTTATTCATATCCCTTGAGATTCAATCAAGATTTTCAATTCAAAATGCGTTTAGACAAGAATTTTCACACCTTCAGTGCGATCACAATGCCCCATTCGAGCATTAAATCCGGTCGGATTCCTAAATACAACGGCAAGTGATCGGTTTGACTCACTAGTGCAACAAAATGTTTGAACTTGTTCTTCTTAAGTTATTTTCAAATATAATCGTGATTTTCAGTTCAAAATGTGTTTAGACATGACTTGACACACCTGACATGCGATCACGAGCCCCATTCGAGCATTAAATCCACTCGGAATCCTAAATACAACGTGAAGTGATCGGTTTAACTCAGTAGTGCAACAACACATTTAAACTTGTACTTCCTGAGGTCTTTATAGATTCAATCGTGATTTTCAGTTCAAAATGTGTTTAGTCATGACTTGACACACCTTCCATGCGATCACGAGCCCCATTCGGGCATTAAATCGACTCAGATTCCCAAATACAACGGGAAGCAATTGTTTTGACTCACTTATGCAACAACACGTTTAAACTTGTAATTCTTGAGTTCTTTTGATATTCAATTGCAATTTTCAGTTCAAAATGTGTTTAAACATAAGTTGAAAAATCTTCTATGCAATCACGAGCCTTATTCGAGCATTAAATCCCCTCGGATTCCCAAATACAACGCGAAGTGAACGGTTTGACTCACTTGTGCAACAACACGTTTAAACTTATACTTATTGTGTTCTTTTGAGATTCAATCGTGATTTTCAGTTCAAAATGTGTTCAGACCTGACTTGACACACCTTCCATGCGATCACGAGCCCCATTCAAGCATTAAACCCACTCGAATTCCCAAATACAACACGAGGCGATTGTTTTGACAGGCTTGTGCGTCAACACGCTTAAACTTGTACTTGTGGAGTTCATTTGATATACAACCATGATTTTCAGTTCAAAATGTGTTTTCACATGACTTGACACACCTTCCATGCGATCACGAGCCCCATTTGAGCATTAAATCCACACGAATAACCATTTACAACGAGAAGCGATCGTTTTGACTCACTTGTGCAACACCACATTTAAATTTGTACTTCTTGAGTTCTTTTGAGATTCAATCGCGATTTTCAGTTCAAAATGTGTTTAGACATGAGTTGAAAAACCTTCTCTGGAATCACGAGCCCTATTCGATCATTAAATCCACTATGATTCCCAAATACAACGCGAAGTGATCGGTTTGACTCACGTATGCAACAACAAATTCAAACTTGTACTTCTTGTATTCTTTTGAGATTCAATCGCGACATTCAGTTCAAAATGTGTTTAGACAAGACTTGACACACCTTCCGTGTGATCACGAGCCCCATTTGAGCATTAAATCAACTCGTATTCCTAAATACAACGCGAAGTGATCAATTTGACTCACTTGTGCAACAACATGTAAAATCTTGTACTTCTTGAGTTCGTTTAAGATTCAATCGCAATTTTCAGTTCAAAATGTTCTTAGACATGACTTGACACTCCTTCCATGCAATCACAAGCCCCATTTGACCATGAAATTCACTCAAATTTCGATATACAATGGGAAGTGATCGTTTTGACTCAGTTGTGCAACAACACGTTTAAACTTGTACTTCTTGAGTTCTTTTGAGATTCAATCACGATTTTTAGTTCAAAATGTATTTAGACATGAGTTGAAACACCTTCCATGCGATCATGAGCCCTATTCGAGCAATTAAATCCACTTGAATTCCCAAATACAACACGAAGTGATCGGTTTGACTCACTTGTGCAACAGGAAATTTAAACTTGTACTTCTTGTATTGTTTTGTGAATCAATCGCGATTCTCAGTACTAAATGTGTTTAGACATGACTTGACACACCTTCCATGTGATCACGAGCCCCATTCCACCAATAAATCCACTCGAATTCCCGTATACAACGAGAAGTGATCGTTTTGACTCATTTGTGCAACAACACGTTTGAACTTTTACTTCTTCAAATCTTTTGAGATTCAATCACGATTTGCAATTAAAAATGTGTTTAGACGTGGCTTGAAACACCTTTCAAGCGATAACGAGCCCCATTTGAACATTAAATCCTCTAGAAGCGATCGTTTTGACTCACTTGTGCAACAACATGTTTAAACTTGTACTTCTTAGATTATTTTAAGATTCAATCGAAATTTTTAGTACAAAAAGTGTTTAGACATGACTTGACAGACCTTCCATGCGATGACGAGCTCCATTCGAGCATTAAATCCACTCGGATTCCCAAATACAACGCGAAGTGATCGATTTGACTCGTTTGTACAACAACACGTTTAAACTTGTACTTGTTGAGTTCTTTTGAGATTCAATCAGGATATTTAGTTCAAACAGTGTTTTGACATGACTTGACACACCTTCCATGCAATGACGAGCCCCATTCGACCATTAAATCCTCTCAAATTCCCAAATACAACGCAAATTGATCATTTTGACTCACTTGTGCAACAACACGTTTAAACTTGTACTTGTTGAGTTATTTTGAGATTCAATCGCGATTTTCAGTTCCAAATGTGTTTATTCATGAGTTGAAAAACCTTCCAAGTGATTACGAGCCCCATTCTAGCATTAAACCAACTCGGATTCCCAAATACAACGCGAAGTGATCGGTTGTGCTCACTAGTGCAACAACACGTTTAAACTTGTACTTCTTGAGTTCATTTGAGATTCAATCATGATTTGCAGTTCAAAATGTGTTTAGACATGACTTGACACATCTTTCATGCGATCACGAGCCCCATTCGAGCATTAAATCCACTCGGATTCCCAAATATAACGCGAAGTGATTGAAATGACTCACTTGTGCAACAACACATTTAAACTTTTACTTCTTGAGTTCTTTTCAAATTTCATCGCAATTTTTAGTTCAAAATGTTTTCCGAAATGAGATGAAACAACTTCCATGTGATCACGAACCCTATTCGAGCATTAAATCCACTCGAATTCCCAAATACAATGCGAACTGATCGGTTTGACTCACTTGTGCAACAACACGATTAAATATGTACCTCTAGTGTTCTTTTCAGATTGAATCACGATTTTCAGTTCAAAATTTGTTTAGACATGACTTGACACACCTTCCATGTGATCACGAGCCCCTTTCGAGCATTAAATCCACTCGAATTCCCAAATACAATGTGAAGTTATCTGTTTGACTCAGTTGTGCAACAACACGTTAAATCTTGTACTTCTTGAGTTCTTTTGAGATTCAATCACAATTTTCAGTTCAAAATGTGTTTGGACATGACTTGACACAACTTCCATTAGATCACAAGCCCCATTTGAGCATTAAATCCACTCGAATTCCCATATACAACGGGAAGCGGTCGTTTTGACTCACTTGTGCAACAACACGTTTAAACATGTACTTCCAAAGTTCTTTTGAGATTCAATCGCGATTTTTAGTTCAAAATGTGTTTTGACTTGACTTGACATAACCTCCATGCATTGACGAGTCCGATTCAAGCATTAAATCCACTCAGATTCCCAAATACAACGCAAATCGATCATTTTGACTCACTTGTGCAACAACACAATTAAACTTGTGCTTCTTAAGTTCTTTGGGGATTAAATTGCGATTTTTAGTGCAAAATGTGTAGACATGAGTTGACACACCTTCCATGCGATGAAGAGCCCCATTCGAGCATTAAATCTACTCGTATTCCCAAATACAACGCGAACTGATTGATTTGACTCGTTTGTACAACAACACATTTAAACTTACACTTGTTGAGTTCTTTTGAGATTCAATCACGATATTCAGTTCAAAATGTCTTTTGACATGACTTGACACACCTTCCATGCAATGACAAGCCCCATTCGAGCATTAAATCCATTCAGATTCCCAAATACAACACAAATCGATCATTTTGACTCACTTGTGCAACAACACGTTTAAACTTGTACTTTTTGAGTTCTTTTGAGATTCAATCGCGATTTTCAGTTCAAAATGTGTTTAGCCAATGGTTGAAACACCTTCCAAGTGATCATGAGCCCTATTCTAGCATTAAATCGACTTGAGTTCCCAAATACAACGTGAAGTGATTGGTTTGACTCACTAGTCCAACAACACGTTTAAACTTCTACTTCTTGAGTTCTTTTGAGATTCAATCATGATTTGCAATTCAAAATGTGTTTAGACATGACTTGACATACCTTCCATGTGATCACGAGCCCCATTTGAGCATTAAATCCCCTTGGATTCCGAAATACAGCACGAAGTGATTGTTTGACTCACTTGTGCAACAACACGTTTAAACTTGTACTTCTTGAGTGCTTTTGACATTGAATCACAATTTTCAGTTCAAAATGTTTTCAGAAATGACTTCAAACACCTTCCAAGCGATTATGAGCCCTATTCGAGAATTAAATCCTCTCGGATTCCCAGATACAACACGAAGTGATCGGTTTGACTCACATGTGCAACAAGACGTTTAAACATGTACGTCTAGTATTCTTTTGAGATTGAATCGCGATTTTCAGTTCCAAATGTGTTTAGACATGACTTGACACACCTTCCATGCGATTACGAGCCCAATTCGAGCATTAAATCCACTCGAATTCCCAAATATAACACGAAGTGATAAGTTTGACTCACTTGTGCAACAACACGTTAAATCTTGTACTTCTTGAGTTCTTTTGGGATTCAATCACAACTTTCAGTTCAAAATGTGTTTGAACATCTTCTATGTGATCACAAGCCCCATTTGAGCATTAAATCCACTCGAATTCCCATATTCAACGGGAAGCGGTCCTTTTGACTCAATTGTGCAACAATACGTTTAAACTTGTACTTCTTGAGTTTTTTTGAGATTCAATCATGATTTTCAGTTCAAAATGTGTTTAGACAAGAGTTGAGACACCTTCCATGCGATCACGATCCCCATTCGAGCAATAAATCCACTCAAATTCCCGTATACAACGGGAAGCGATCGTTTTGACTCACTTTTGCAACAGCACGTTTAAACTTAGATTTGTTCATTTCTTTTGAGATTCAATCGTGAATTTCAAAGTAAAATTTATTTAGACATGACTTGACACACCGCCATGTGATGACGAGCCCCATTCGAGCAATAAATCCACTCGTTTTCCATAATACAACGCGAAGTGATCGATTTGACTCATGCAACAACACGTTTCAACTTGTACTTCTTGAGTTCTTTTCAGATTCAATCGCGATTTTCAGTTCAAAATCTGTTTTGAAATGACTTGAAACACCTTTCGTGCAGTGACGAGCCCCATTCGAGCATTAAATCCACTCGGATTCCCAAAAACAACACAAACCGATCCTTTTGACTCACTTGTAGAACAACACGTATAAACTTGTACTTGTGGAGGTCTTTTGGGATTCAATCACGATTTTCAGTTCAAAATGTGTTTATACATGAGTTGAAACACCTTCCATATGATCACAAGCATTAAATACACTCGGGTTCCCAAGTACAATGCGAAGCGATCGTTTTAACTCGGTTGTGCAACAACACATTTAAACTTGTACTTTTTGAGTTGTTTTGAGAATGAATCGCAATTTGCAATTCAAAATGTGTTTAGAGATGATTTGACACACCTTCCATGCGATCACGTGACCTATTTGAGAATTAAATGCACTCAGATTCCCAAATGCAACGCGAAGTGATCGGTTTGACTCACTTGTGCAACAACACATTTTTACTTGTGCCTCTAGTGTTCTTTTATGATTCAATCACGATTTCCAGTTCAAAATATGTTTAGGCATTACTTGACACACCTTCCATGCGATCACGAGCCCCATTCAAGCATTAAATCCACTCGAATTTCGGTGCATAGTGGGAAGAGATCGTTTTGACTAACTTGTGCAACAACACTTTTGAACATGTACTTTTTCAAATCTGTTGAGATGCAATCACAATTTTCTATTCAAAATATGTTTAGAGATTACTTGACACACCTTCCATGCGATCACGAGCCCCATTCGAGCATTAAATCCACTCGGATTCCCAAATACAACGCAAAGTGATCGTTTTGACTCACTTGTGGAACAACTTGTTTAAACTTGTACCTGTGGAGTTCTTTTGGGATTCAATCGCGATTTTCAGTTCAAAATATGTTTAGACATAAGTTGTAACACCTTCCATATGATCACAAGCATTAAATCCACTCGGATTCCCAAATACAATGCGAAGCGATCGTTTTGATTCGGTTGTGCAACAACACATTTAAACTTGTACTTTTTGAGTTCTTTTGAGATTGAATCACGATTTGCAGTTCAAAATGTGTTTAGAGATGATTTGATACACCTTCCATGCGATCAAGTGCCCTATTTGAGAATTAAATGCACTCAGATTCCCAAATGTAACGCGAAGTGATCGGTTTGACTCACTTGTGCAACAACACGTTTCAACTTGTACCTCTAGTGTTGTTTTGAGATTCAATTGCAATTTTCAGTTCAAAATGTGTTTAGACATGACTTGACACACATTCCATGCGATCATGAGCCCCATTCAACCATTAAATCCACCCGAACTCCCATATGCAATGCGAAGCGGTCGTTTTGACTCACTTGTGCAACAACGCGTTTGAACTTGTACTTCTTCAAATCTTTTGAGATGCAATCACGATTTTCCATTCAAAATATGTTTAGGTATCACTTGACACACCTTCCATGAGATCACGAGCCCTATTCGAGAATTAATTCCTCTCGGATTCCCAAATACAACGCGAAGTGATCGGTTTGACTCACTAGTGCAACAAAACGTTTAAACTTGTACTTCTTGAGTTATTTTGAGATTTAATCATAATTTTCAGTTCAAAAAGTTTTTAGACATGACTTGACACACCTTCCATGCGATCATGGCCCCATTCGAGCATTAAATCCAATCAGATTCCCAAATACAACGCGAAGTGATTTGTTTGACTCACTTGTGGAACAACACTTTTAAACTTGTTCTTCTTGAGTTCTTTTGAAATTCAATCGCAACTTTCAGTTCAAAATGTTTTAAGAAATGAGTTGAAACACCTTCCATGTGATCACGAGCCCTATTTAAGCATTAAATCCACTCGGATTCTCAAATACAATGCGAAGTGATCGGTTTCACTCACTTGTGCAACAAGTTTAAACTTGTACCTCTATTGTTCTTTTGTGATTCAATCGCGATTTCCAGTTCAAAATAAGTTTAGACATTACTTGACACACCTTCCATGTGATCACGAGCCCCATTGAAGCATTAAATCCACTCGCATTCCGGTGCACAATGGGAAGCGATCTTTATAACTCACTTGTACAACAACATGTTTGAACTTGTACTTTTTCAAATCTGTTGAGATGCAATCACAATTTTCCATTCAAAATATGTTTAGACATCACTTGAGACACCTTCCATGCGGTCATGAGCCCCATTCGAGCATTAAATCCTCTCGGATTCCTAAATACAACGCGAGGTGATCGGTTGACTCACTAGTGCAACAACTCATTTAAACTTATACTTCTTGAGTTCTTTTGAGATTCAATCATGATTTTTGGTTCAAAATATGTTTAGACATGACTTGAAACACCTTCCATGCCATCACGACCCCCATTCGAGTATTAAATCCACTCGAATTCCCAAATACAACGCGAAGTGATCGTTTTGATTCACTTGTGCAACAACACGTTTAAACTTGTACTTCTTGAGTTCTTTTGAGATTTGGTCACGATTTTCAGTTCAAAATGTGTTTAGACATGACTTGATGTACCTTCTCTGCAATTACGAGTCCCATTGCAGCAATAAATCCACTTGAATTCCCGTATACAACGGGAAGTGATTGTTTTAACTCACTTGTGCAGCAACACATTTGAACTTGTACTTCTTCAAATCTATGGTGATTCAATCGCGATTCGCAATTCAAAATGTGTTTAGACATGACTTGACACACCTTTCCTGCGATCACGAGCCCATTTAGAGCATTCAATCCCCTCGAACTCCCATATACAACGGCAAACGATCGTTTTGACTCACTTGTGCAACAACACGTTTCAACTTGTACTTCCTCAAATCTTTTGAGATTCAATCACGATTTTCAATTAAAAATGCATTTAGACATTACTTGACACACCATCCATGCGATCACGAGCCCCATTTGAGAATTAAATCCACTCGAATTTCGATATACAACGGGAAGCGATCGTTTTGATTCATTTGTACAACAACACGTTTAAACTTGTACCTCTTCAGTTCTTTTAAGATTCAATCGAGATTTTCAATTCAAAATGTGTTTAGACATGACTTAAAACTCGTTCCATGCGATGAAGAGCCCTATTCGAGAATAAAATCAAATCAGATTCCAAAATCAACGCATGGCGATCGTTTTGACTCACTTGTGGGACAACTCATTTAAACTTGTACTTGTTCAGTTCTTTTGAGATTCAATCGTGAATTTCATATTAAAATTTGTTTAGACATGACTTGACACACCTTCCATGCGATGACGAGCCCCTTTCGATCATTAAATCCACTCGGATTCCCAAATACAACGCGAAGTGATCGATTTGACTCGCTTGTCAAACAACACTTTTAAACTTGTACTTGTTGAGTTCTTTTGAGATTCAATCGCGATTTTCAGTTCAAAATGTGTTTTGACATGAGTTGAAACACCTTCCAAGTGATCATGAGCCCCATTCTTGCATTAAATCCACTCAAATTCCCAAATACAACGCAAATCGATCATTTTGACTCACTTGTGCAACATGTTTGAACTTGTGCTTTTTGAGTTCTTTTGAGATTCAATCACGATTTTCAGTTCAAAATGTGTTTAAACGTGACTTAACACATCTTCCATGCGATCACGAGCCCTATTCAAGCATTAAATCCACGTGGATTCCCAAATTCAACGCGAAGTGACCGGTTTGACTCACTTGTGCAACAACACGTTTCAACTTGTACTTCTTCAAAACTTTTTAGATTCAATCACGATTTTTAATTCAAAATGTGTTTTTACATGACTTGACACACCTTCCATGCGTTCATGAGCCCCATTCGAGCATTAAATCAAATTGGATTCCTAAATACAACACGAAGCGATCGATTTGACACAGTTGTGCAACAACACGTTTGAACTTTCACATCATGAAATCTTTTGATATACAATCATGATTTTCAATTCAAAATGTGTTTAAAAATGACTTGACCCACCTTCCATGCGATGACGAGCACCATTCGATCATTAAATCCACTCGAATTCCCAAATACAACGCGAAGTGATCAATTTGACTCGCTTGTGAAACAACACTTATAAACTTGTACTTCTTGAGTTCTTTTGAGATTCAATCGCGATTGCCGTTCAAAATGTGTTTTGAAATGATTTGACACACCTACCATGCAATGACGAGCCCCATTCGAGCATTAAATCCACTCAGATTCCCAAATACAATGCAAATCGATCATTTTGACTCACTTGTGCAACAACACGTTTAAACTTGTACTTGTTGAGTTCTTTTGAGATTCAATCGCGATTTTCAGTTCAAAATGTGTTATGACATGATTTGAAACACCTTCCAAGTGATCACGAGCTCCATTCTTGCATTAAATCCACTCGATTTCCCAAATACAACGCGAAGCGATCGTTTTGACTCACTTGTGCAACATGTTTGAACTTGTGCTTTTTGAGTTCTTTTGAGATTCAATCACGATTTTCAGTTCAAAATGTGTTTAAACGTGACTTAACACACCTTCCATGCGATCACGAGCACTATTCAAGCATTAAATCCACTCAGATTCTTAAATTCAACGCGAAGTGACCGGTTTGAGTCACTTGTGCAACAACACGTTTCAACTTGTACTTCTTCAAAACTTTTTAGATTCAATCACGATTTTTAATTCAAAATGAGTTTTGACATGACTTGATACACCTTCCATGAGTTCATGAGTTCCATTCGAGCATTAAATCAAATTGGATTCCTAAATACAACACGAAGCGATCGATTTGACACAGTTGTGAAACAGGACGTTTGAACTTTCACATCATGAAATCTTTTGAAATACAATCGTGATTTTCAATTCAAAATGTGTTTAAAAATGAATTGACACACCTTTGATGCGATGATGAGCACCATTCGATCATTAAATCCACTCGGATTCCCAAATACAACGCGAAGTGATCGATTTGACTCGCTTGTGAAACAACACTTTTAAACTTGTACTTCTTGAGTTCTTTTGAGATTCAATCGCGATTTTAGTTCAAAATGTGTTTTATGACTTGACACACCTTCCATGCAATGACGAGCCCCATTCGAGCATTAAATCCACTCATATTCCCAAATACAACGCATATCGATCATTTTGACTCACGTGTACAACAACACGTTTAAACTTGTACTTGTTCAGTTCTTTTGAGATTCAATCGTGCTTTTCAGTTCAAAATGTATTTAGACATGAGTTGAATCACCTTCCAAGTGATCACGAGCCCCATTCTAGCATTAAATCCACTCGAACTCCCAAATACAATGCGAAGCGATTATTTTGATACGCTTGAGCAAGAACATGTTTTAACTTGTGCTTTTTGAGTTCTTTTGAGATTCAATCACGATTTTCAGTTCAAAATGTGTTTAAACATGACTTAACACACCTTCCATGCGATCACGAGCCTTCTTCGAGCATTAAATCCACTCGGATTCCCAAATACAACGCGAACTGACCGGTTTGACTCACTTGTGCAACAACACGTTTCAACTTGTACTTCATCAACACTTTTTAGATTCAATCATGATTTTTAATTCAAAATGTGTTTTGACATGACTTGACACACCTTCCATGCATTCATGAGTCCCATTCGAGCATTAAATCAAATTGGATTCCAAATACAACACAAAGCGATCGGTTTGACACAGTTGTGCAACAACACGTTTGAACTTTCACATCTTGAAATCTTTTGATATTTAATCGCAATTTTCAATTCAAAATGTGTTTAAAGATGACTTGAGACACCTTCCATGCAATCACAAGCCCTATTCGAGCATTAAATCCACTCGGATTAGCAAATACATCGCGAAGAGATCTTTTTGACTCAGTTGTGCAACAACAGTTTAAAACTCTACTTCTTGAGTTCTTTTGTGATTCAATCACGATTTTCGATTTAAATTGTTTTAGACATGACTTGACACACCTTCCATGCGATCATGAGCCCTAATCGAAAAATAAATCCACTCGAATTCAAAAATACAACTCGAAGCGATCGGTTTAACTAGCTTGTGCAACAACACCTTCAAACTTGTACTTCTTCAGTTCTTTTGAGATTCAATCGCGATTTTCAGTTCAAAATGTGTTTAGACATGACTTGACACAACTTCCATGCGATCCCGAGATTCAATCGTGATATTCAGTTCAAAATGTGTTTAAACACGACTTGATACACCTTCCTTCCGATCCCGAGTCCCATTCCAGCATTAAATCCACTCGGTTTCCCAAATACTTCTGAAAGCGATCGGTTTCCCGAGTCCCATTTCTAGTTCAAAACGTGTTTAGGCATGACTTGGCACACCTTCCATGCGATCACGAGTTGCATTCGAGCTTTAAATCCACTCGAAGTCTCAAATACACCGCGAAGAGATCAGTTTAACTCACTTGTGCAAAAACACGATTAGTCTAGAACTTCTTGAGTTCTTTTGAGATTCAATCGCGATTTTCAATTAAAAATATGTTTAAAGAAGACTTGACACAACTCCGATGCGATCACGAGTCCCGTTCGAGCATTAAATCTACTCGTATTCCAATATACAACGCAAACCGATCGGTTTGACTCATTTGTGTAGTAACACGTTTGAACCTGTACTTCTTGAGATCTTTTGAGATCCAGTCTCAATTTTCAGTTCAAAATGTGTTTAAACATGACTTGACACACCATTCATGCAATCACGAGTCCCATTCGAGCTTTTAATCCACTCGGATTCCTAAATACAACGCGAAGCGATCGGTTTGACTCACTTGTGCAATAACACGTTCCAACTTGTACTTCTTTAGTTATTTTGAGATTCAATCATAATTTTCAGTTCAAAATGTGCTTTGACACGACTTGACACACCTTCCGTACGATCACGAGGCCCATTCGAGCATTAAATCCACTTGGATTCCGAAATACAACTCAAAGCGATCGGTTAGACTCACTTGTGCAATAACACGTTTAAAGTTGTACTCCTTGAATTCTTTTGAGATTCAATCTAGATTTTTTGTTCAAAACTTGTTTAGATATGACTTCACACACCTTCCATCCGATCATGAGCTGCATTCGAGCTTTAAATCCATTCGGATTCCTAAATAAAACATGAAGCGATCGGTTTGACTCACTTGTGCAACAACACGTTTGAACTTGTACTTCTTGAGTTCTTTTGAGGTTCAATCACGATTTTCAGTTTAAAATGTGTTTAGAAACGACTTGACACACCTTCTATGCGATCACGAGTCCCAATCGAGCATGAAATCCACTCGGATTCCCAAAAAGAACGAGAAGTGATCGGTTTGACTCACTTGTGCAACAACACGTTTAAACTTGTACTTCTGGAATTCTTTTGAGATTCAATAAAGATTTTTGGTCCAGAAAATGTTTAAACATGACTTCACACACCTTCCATCCGATCACGAGTTCCATTCGAGCTTTAAATCTACTAGGATACCCAAATACATCGAGAAGCGATGGGTTTGACTCACTTGTGCAAAAATACAATTGAACTTGTACTTCTTGGCTTCTTTGGAGATTCAATCACGATTTTCAATTCAAAATGTGTTTAGACACGACTTGACACACCTTTCATGCGATCACGAGTCCCATTTAAGAATTAAATCCACTCGGATTCCCAAATACAACGCGAAGCGATCGGTTTGAGTAAATTGTGCAACAACACGTTTAAACTTGTACTTCTGGAATTCTTTTGAGATTCAATAACGATTTTTGGTCCAAAAAATGTTTAAACATGACCTCACACAACCTTCCATGCGATCATGAGTTGCATTCGAGCTTTAAATCCACTCGGATTGCCAAATACATCGAGAAGCGATGCGTTTGACTCACTTGTGCAAAAATACAATTGAACTTGTACTTCTTTGCTTCTTTGGAGATTCAACCGTGATTTTCAGCTCAAAATGTGTTTAGACATAACTTGACACACCTTCCATGCGATCACGAGTCCCATTCGAGCATTAAATCCACTCGGATTCCCTAATACAACGCATAGCGATCGGTTTGACTCATTTGTGCAATAACACATTTGTACCTGTACTCCTTGAGTTCTTTTGAGATTTAATCGCGATTTTTAGTTCAAAATGTGTTTAGATAGGACATGACACACATTTCATGCGATGAAGAGTCCCATTCAAGCATCAAATCCACTCGGATTACCAAATACAATGCAAAGCAATCGGTTTGACTCACTTATGCAACAACACGTTTCAACTTGTACTTCTTGAATTCTTTTGAGATCAATCGTGATTTTTAGTTCAAAATGTGTTTATACATTACTTCACACACCTTCAATGCGATCACGATTTGCATTCGAGCTGTAAATCCACTCGGATTCCCAAATACAACGCGAAGCGATCGGTTTGACTCACTTGTGCAAAACACGTTTGACCTAGTACTTCTTGAACTCTTCTGAGATTCAATTATGATTTTTAGTTCAAAATCTATTTAGACACAATATGACACACCTTCCATGCGATCATAAGTCCCATTCAAGCATTAAATCCACTTGGATTCCCAAATACAACTCAAAGCGATCGGTTTGACTCACTTGTGGAACAAAATGTTTAAACTTGTACTTCTTGAATTGTTTTGAGATTCAATCATAATTTTTGGTTCAAAACGTGTTTAGACATAACTTCACACACCTTCCATGCAATCATGAGTCCCATTCGAGCATCAAATTCCCAAATTCAATCCAAAGCGATCGGTTTGACTCACTTGTGCAACAACACGTTTTAACTTGTACATCTTGAATTCTTTTGAGATTCAATCATGATTTTTGGTTCAAAATGTGTTTAGACAACACTTCACACACCTTCCATGTGGTCACAATTTGCATTTGAGCTTGAAATCCTCTCAAATTGCCAAATATAACGCGAAGCGATCAATTTGACTCACCTGTGCAATAAGACGTTTGAATCTGTACTTATTCAGTTATTTTGTGATTCAATCCCGATTTGCAATTGGAAATGTGTTTAAACACAACTTGTGACGCCTTTCATGCAATCACGAGTCCCATTCGAGCATTAAATCCACTCAGATACCCAAATACAACACAAAGCGATCGGTTTGACTAACTTGTGCAGCAACACGTTTAAACTTGTACTTCTGGAATTCTTTTGAGATTCAATAACGATTTTTGGTTCAAAAAATGTTGAAACATGACTTGACACACCTTCCGTGCTGATACGAACCCACTAGGGATTGATCCCGCGAACCCACAATCAATCTGAAATATACGCACCCCAAGAAAGCTAAACAAAGGTCGAACGATCCACTTGAACCCTTGAACTCGAACGGACAAGGACTCTAATTGTTAAAAGACTCCACAAGGATGATCAAACCTTGATAAGTCTGTTAGTTCAATGAAGAACCCTAGAGAGAATCCTCTCTCAAGATGAATAATCAAATTCTCATAAAGTTCAAAACTTAACTTGTTCCAAATACAAGATAGAAAAGGAGTATTTATACTCCAAAAAACAAAACTCTAGAATCCTAAAACAATTAAAACCCTAAATCCTAACATAACTTTAAAATAAAACTATTGGGTCTTTCTAACAATCATACTTAAACCCAATATAATTAAAACACTAAATCTTTAATAATTATCTAAAAAAACTAATGGACTTTAAATAATAAAGCCTAAATATAATGATTTTCGCACAAAAATTCAACCCAAATTAAAATAAGCAATTTAAGCCCAAAATAAGAAGATCTAGGCTCAAACAAGTCTCTACATGTATAGTACATGGTCCAAGCTCTCCAAATTAATGTTTTCAAGCCCAGAACATGTTGTGCAGCTCCACTTTCAGCCCCAAATGTGTAAATCACGTTTTTACTATTATCTGACGGCTTTAATTTAATTTTCTTGACTCTTCTTGGTTTTAATAATACAATTGTTTCGGGAGATAAATTCTGGCCACTATTCGTGCTTTCCCTGCTCGCATCACATGCGATCACGAGTTGCATTCGAGCTATAAATCCACCCGGATTCCCAAATACACCGAGAAGCGATGGGTTTGACTCACTTGAGAAAAAATACGATTGAACTTGTATTTCTTGAGTTCTTTGGAGATTCAATCGCGATTTTCAGTTCAAATTGTATTTAAACATGACTTGACGCACCTTCCATGCGATCACGAGTCTCATTCGAGCTTTAAATCCACTCGGAATCTAAAATTCAACGTGGAGCAATCGGTTTGACACATTTGTGCAATAACACGTTTGTAACTGTACTTCTTGAGTTCTGTTGAGATTCAATCGCGATTTTTAGTTCAAAATGTGTTTAGACAGGACATGACACACCTTTCATGCGATCAGGAGTCCCATTCGAGCATCAAATCCACTCGGATTACCAAATACAATGCGAAGCGATCGGTTTGACTCACTAGTTCAACAACACGTTTAAACTTGTACATGTTGAATTCGTTTGAGATTCAATCACGATTTTTGGTTCAAAATGTGTATAGACATTACTTCACACACCTTCCATGCAATCAAGAGTCTCATTCGTGCATTAAATCCACTCTGATTCCCAAATACAACGCGAAGCGATCGGTTTGACTCCCTTGTGCAATAACACGTTTGAACCTGTACTTCTTGAACACTTTTGAGATTTAATCGTCATTGTCAGTTCAAAATGTGTTTAGACACGACTTCACACACCTTCGATGCGATCACAAGTCCCATTCAAGCATTGAATCCACTATTCCCCAATACAACACGAAGTGATCAGTTTGACTCATTTGAGCAATAACACGTTTGAAATTGTACTTGTTGAGTTGTTTTGAGATTCAATCGCGATTTTTAGTTCAAAACCTGTTCAGACATGACTTGACACACCTTCCATGTGGTCACGAGTCCCATTCAAGCATTAAATCTACTCGGATTACCAAATATAACTCGAAGCGATCCGTTAGACTCACTTATGCAATAACACGATTGGACATGTACTTCTTTAATTCTTTCGCGATTCAATTGTAACTTTCAGTTCAAAATGTGTTTAGACATGATTGGACACACCTTCCATGTGATCACAAGTCCTATTGAAGCTTTAAATCCACTCGAATTTCTAAATACAACGCGCCGTGATCGGTTTGACTCATTTGCGAAGTAACACGTTTAAACCTGTACTTCTTGAGTTGTTTTGAGATTTAATTGCTATTTTCAGTTCAAAGTCTGTTCAGACATGACTTGACACACCTTCCATGCGATAACGTGTCCCATTCGAGCATTAAATCCACTCGGATTCCTAAATACAATGCGAAGCGATCGATTTTACTTACTTGTGCAACAATACGTTTGAACTTGTAATTCTTGAGTTCCTTTGAGATTCTATCATGATTTTCATTTCAAAATGTGTTTAGGCACGACTTGACACACCTTCCAAGCGATCACGAGTTGTATTTAAGCTTTAAATCCACTAGGATTCCTAAATACAACGAGAAGCGATCTGTTTGACTCACCTGTGCAACAACACGTTTGAACTTGTACTTCTTGAATTGTTTTGAGATTAAATCGCAATTTTCAGTTTAAAATGTGTTTGCACATGACCTGACACACCTTCCATGTGATCATGAGTCCCATTCAAGCATTAATTCTACTCTAATTCCCAAATACAACGCGACGTGATCAGTTTGACTCACTTGTCCAATAACACGAGTGGACCTGTACTTCTTGAGTTCTTTTGAGATTCAATTGCAATTTTCAGTCCAGAATGTGTTTTGAAACGACTTGACACTCCTTCCATGCGATCAAGAGTCCCATTCGAGCATTAAATCCATTAGGGTTGCCAAATACAATGCGAAGCGATCGGTTTGACTCACTTGTGCAATAACACGTTTGAACCTGTACTTCTTTAGTTCTTTTGAGATTCAATCGTGATTGTCAGTTCAAAATGTGTTTAGACACGACTTGACACACCTTCGATGCAATCTCGGGTCCCATTTGAGTATTGAATCCACTATTCCCAAATCCAACGCGAAGTGATCGATTTGACTCATTTGCGCAATACCACGTTTGAAAATGTACTTCTCAAGTTGTTTTGAGATTCAATCACGATTTTCAGTACCTAAACTGTTCAGACATGACTTGACACACCTTCCATGTGCTCACGAGTCCCATTCAAGCATTAAATCTACTCGGATTCCCAAATATAACGCGAAGCGATCGGTTTGACTCACTTGTGCAATAACACGATTGGACCTGTACTTCTGTAGTTCTTCTGTGATTCAATTGTAATTTTCAGTTCAAAATTTGTTCAAAAAAGATACGACTTGACACACCTTCCATGCGATCACTCGTACCATTCGAGCATTAAATCCACTCGGATTCCCAAATACAACGCGAAGCGATTTGTTTAACTCACTAGTTCAACAAGACGTTTGAAATTTGTACTTCTTGAGTTCTTTTGAGATTCAATCATGATTTTCAATTCAAAATGTGTTTAAACACGACTTGACACACATTCCATGCGATCACGAGTCCCATTCAAGCATTAAATCCACTCGGATTCCCAAATACAACGTGAAGCGATCGGTTTGATTCACTTGTGCAACAACACGTTTAATCTTGTACTTCTTGAATTCTTTTGAGATTCAATCACGATTTTTGGTTGAAAATGTATTTAGACATGACTTCACACTCCTTCCATGTGATAACGAGATCCATTTAAGCTTTAAATCCACTCAGATTCCCAAATAGAACATGAAGCGATCGTTTAACTCACTTGTGCATCAACACATTTGAACATGTACTTCTTGAGTTCTTTTGATATTCAATCGCGAGTTTCAGTTCAAAATGTGATTAGACATGACTTGACACACCTTCCATGTGATCACGAGTCCCATTCAAGCATTAAATCCACTCGGATTTCCAAATACACAACGACGTGATCGGTTTGACTCATTCGCGCAATAACACGTTTAAACTTGCACTTCTTGAGTTGTTTTGAGATTCAATCCCATTCAAGCATTAAATCCACTCATATTCTTAAATACAACGCGAAGCAATCGGTTTTACTTACTTGTGCAACAACACGCTTGAACTTGTACTTCTTGAGTTCTTTTGAATTTCAATCGTGATTTTCAGTTCAAAATGTCTTTAGACATGACTTTACACACCTTCCATTGGAGCACGAGTTGTATTTGTGCTTTAAATCCACTCGGATTCCCAAATACATGGCGAAGCGATCGTATTGACTCACTAGTGCAAAACACACGATTGAACTTGTATTTCTTGAGTTCTTTGGAGATTCAATCGCAGTTTTCAATTTAAAATGTGTTTATAAATTACTTGACACACCTTCCATCTGATCACGAGTCTCATTCAAGCATTAAATCTACTCGGATTCTCAAATACAATACGAAGCGATCAGTTTAACTCATTTGTGCAATAACACGTTTGAACCTGTACTTCTTGAGTTCTTTTCTAATTCAATCGTGATTTTCAGTTCAAAATGTGTTTAGACATGACTTTACACACCTTCCATGCGATCACAAGTCTCATTCGAGCGTTAATCCTACTCGGATTACCAAATTCAACGCGCAGCGATCGATTTGACTCACTTGTGCAACAACACATTTGAACATGTACAACTTGATACAGATTCAATCGCGATTTTTGGTTCAAAATGTGTATAGTCAATACTTCACACACCTTCCATGTGATCACGATTTGCATTCGGGCTTTAAATCCACTCGGATTCCCAAATACAACGCGAAACGATTGGTTTGACTCACTTGTACAAAACATGTTTGACCTAGTACTTCTTCAACTCTTTTGAGATTCAATCGCGATTTTCAGTTTAAAATGTCTTTAGACAAGACTTAACACACCTTCCATGCGATCACGAGTCCCATTCGAGCATTAAATCCACTAGGATTGTAAAATACAATGCAAAGCGATCGGGTTGACTGACTTGAGCAACAACACGTTTAAGCTTGTACTTCTTTAGTTCTTTTGAGATTCAATCGTGATTTTTAGTTCAAATGTGTTTAAACATGACTTGACACTCCATCCATGCGATCATGATTCCCATTCGAGCATTAAATCCACTCGGATTCCCAAATACAACGTGAAGCGATCGGTTTAACTCATTTGTCCATTAACACGTTTCAACTTGTACTTCTTGAGTTTTTTGAGATTGACTCGTGATATTTAGTTCAAAATGTGTTTAGCCACGACTTGACACACCTTCCATGCGATCACGAGTTCCATTCGAGCATTAAATCCACTCGGATATCAAAATACAACCTGAACCTATCGATTTGAGTCACTTGTGCAACAACACGTTTGAACTTGTACTTCTTGAATTCTATAGAGATCCAATCATGATTTTCTGATCAAAATGTGTTTAGACATGACTTGAAACACCTTCGGTGTGATCACGAGGCCCATTTGGCATTAAATCTACACGGATTTCCAAATACAGCGCGAAGAGATTGGTTTGACTGACTTGTGCAACGACATGTTTAAACTTGCACTTCTTGAATTCTTTTGAGATTTAATTAAGATTTTTGGTTCAAAACGTGTTTAGACATGACTTGACACACCTTCCATGCGATCACAAGTCCCATTTGACCATTAAATCCACTCGGATTCCCAAATACAACGCGAAGCGATTGGTATGATTCACGTGTGCAATAACACATTTGAACCTGTAGTAAATGAGTTCTTTTGAGATTCAATCGCTATTTTCAGTTCAAAATGTGTTTAGACGTGACTTAACACACCTTCCATGCGTTCATGAGTCCCATTCGAGCATTAAATCCACTCGGATTCCCAAATACAACGTGAAGCGACCAGTTTGACTCACTTGTGCAACAACATGTTGAAACATGTACTTCTTGAATTCTTTTGAGGTTCAATCACTATTATTGGTCCAAAACATGTTTAGACATTACTTCACACACCTGCCATGTGATCATGAGTTGTATTTGTCACGACCCCGTTCCTAGGAGCCCGTGACCGGCACGGGAGTAGGATTTCACCCCTAAACCCGTAAGCCTTCCCTATTACCATTTAAAATAACTAACCTGCTATGCAAACAACATACAATATTCACATAATAAATATTGGCCACATCATTTACGGTGGCCTAAATAACCTGCAATCCACGGCGCTCATTGCCGCTTCAGCCCAATTCAAGTAAATATATACATCCATTCACATAAGCAATCACACATAAATAGGTATATACGTAGTGATCAAACCACAAGGGAATGATCTATCCTATTCACACACAATATATATATAACCTGTTCAATCACCTGTATATAAGCATCCACACTCGCATTTAAATTTACATATTGATCACACGCCTCAATGCGTGTAATCTATCCTATTCACATGCAAGTTTATATATTTGCAAACCATCACATACCAACTACACATATATATATATATATATATAATTTACATATTGATCACACCCCATAAGGTGTGACCTATCCTATTCACATGCGGAAGCAATTCATATTCATCATAGTATTCATCTATCCTATATCCCCATCCATGACCTAATCTTTAAACAGTATGAAGCCGACAAGTCTAGATTTGTACATATATATATACATATAGCAATTGCCTATACATCAAAGGCTATACCCAAAATAATGTATACATCAATGAAATATAACAAAAGAATGTATACATCAAAAGATGAACCTCTCACGCGAACAATGCGTGAGGTCTCTAGGAATGTCCGCCTCCTTGAGAGGAAGTAGACGCGTGTCCGGTGCCCGCTACACCTGTATCTGTAACATGTAAAATTGGGGGGTGAGTCAAACGGACTCAGTGAGAGGCTCTCCCATCCTTGGTGTAGTGGCGGGTACCACTACAACTGGGGGAAGGGAGCCAGTCACATCCACATGCACGTACAACAGTTCTTTTAATCTTTAATGTTTAGGTGGTCATACCTTTAGCATATATAACACATACTTTGTCAACCTTAGACATATATAGCATGTTCAATATCAACCAGTACTTTTCAATATCATATATCATTTTGCAATAACATAAACTGGCCCGAAGGCATGTCTCCCTTTGGGAAGAGAACTGGCCCGAAGGCATGTCTCCCTTTGGGAAGAGAACTGGCCCGAAGGCATAACTCACGTGAGTGGTTAGGAACCTAGTTGATCATTCTAGGAACCCCTGGCCCCAAGACTTTACTTGAGACATATCTGGCACCAAGACTTTACTTGGTACATAGCCGGCGACTTGTTTGACTTTGGCCTAACCAAAGCTTTAACCACAAAGTGGCAAACTCATATACTTTGGACTCTTGGGTGCCCGACTTCATGATGACATACTCGATCTACCCGGTTTATTTAAAATGGACACCTCTTTTATCATGGACTCCACATAACTCCTATGAACTTCTACTGGTTACCTTTCTTGGAAAAACTTATAATTTATACCCTTACCAAGTTCGAAACTAGTTTCAAAGGACCACATCCTAAGTTCAATTATTCCAAAACTTTCAAGATCAACAAATATGTTTCCAAATTCATTTAACTTGTGAGTTTCTAGGACCATGGAATTTAGACACCGTAAATAGACTCAATCCTACCCCCGATATCATTCCAGGTTCCAAGAACCCTTTTTCCATATAAGGCTTCCCAAGCCATCATGATGTTTCCCATATATCACATACACATATAACATGTAATCGCAGATAATCACATTTAGGAATAACAATAGCATGTTATCTAACATACCTATCCTAACAAAGAGGCAGGTAATACAAACCATATTTTTCACATCCTCATACAACCCACAAGAGGGCAAGGATGGGAAAGCCCCTCACCTCTTTGCTTTCCTTGATCGGCCCTCGGCGTACCCGAAGCTCCAACCAGTTCGTGATGTCCTACACACCCATAGTGAGTAGTTTTAGACACTTGAACTTTACTATAACTTGTACACATCAATACAATGTCCATATAACTATAAATCCCATAAACTAGTTAATTAACCTAGAGTTACGTTAACTAGTGTTCAAGCTCTTTAATTTGCTTCTATTTATCTCTAATTCATGTCATTCCTTTTTAATCCCCCTTCACTTTAAAACTCCCAATTTACCCATTTACCTACAAGTGTCCATATGTGACTTTTCATTAATTCCATATCCAATTGATGGCCTATGATAATCATAGTCTCCAATTGTCCATGGTTACCAATTTTCCAACTCCATTTATAACTCATTATCACATATGAACACATGTGGATTAACATACTTGAAAATTAGAATTTTACCAATTGAGAGCATTTCATTTTTTTAAATTGATTCCAAGCCTTTACCACGGCCTAACCGACACTCTTAATCCATCTCTTAACTCCAATTTCTTATTTAAACTAGAATTTACCTCTTTTATTATTAATCTAGTTTCCGGTTAAGACGGAACTATTCGGTCTTCGATCCTTTGTCTATTCCAACAATTAATACCATCTAAAAACAACCATTCAACACCCCAATCAATCCCAATTCAACCCATTCAACAATTTATCCACATATAAGCTTCCAACTACTTCTAACAACCCACTAACATCCATTTAAGACTCAGAATAATCAATTTATATCAATTTGGAACTTTTCCAAAAATCCCTAAAATTGATAAATTTGGGGTTTGAGTGATTCGGGACTTCTTACCTCGATTTAATCGGTTAAGATGATGGAATAGGGTATAGGAAACCCCCGGTCACCTTCCCCGAGCTCGGAACGGCCAAAATCCGGCGAGATTCCGGCGAACAAACACTATTCCCGTTTGTTTCTCTCTCTAACCAAGCTCTCTCTCTCTCCTCCGTGAAGCCCGCCGGCCACCTTCCTCCGGCGTCGCCGTCGACTGCTCCTACTCCGGCGAACGGCGGCGTCGTCCTCCGCTGGCTTCCGCGCGCGTCTCCTTCCCTTCCCGTTGGCCTCGGCGTCGTGCGTATGTGGTCCTCAACTTCTTCCTTCTCTGCTTCACGATGGATGCAAGAATGAGGACCAATTTTAATTTAAAAGGGGGGTCACGTGTGTGACCCCCTCCTCCGCCAATACCATATATATATATATATTATATATTTATATATATATATTTAATATATTATTTATTTATTTATTGTTAAAATTGACATTGGGGTTAATAAACTTACACCCAATATTTCCCGTTAAGTCCTAATTTTGGTCCAAATAAAATTTCATTTATTTTAAATTTTCTCTTTTTCCTTCCAAATAAAAATAAAAATTAAGTTAGGACCTTAACGTTGACTGGAAAATTTCCGGGTATTACAATCTTCCCCCCTTAAGAAATTCGGTCCCAGAATTTCAATCACATACTAACCTTAGTTCTCAAATAGGTGAGGATACGTTCTGCGCATTTCTCCCTCGACTTCCCACGTAGCTTCCTCGGTCGAGTGATTTCTCCACAGAACTTTCACCAATGGTATTTCTTTCGATCTCAACTTCTTCAATTGACGATCTAAGATTTCCACTGGTATCTCCTCATACGTCAAATCTTCGGTTAGTTGTATCTCCTGGGGTTGGATTACATGAGAAGGATCTGGCAAGTACTTGCGAAGCATTGATACATGAAACACCGGATGAACTCCTTCTAGTTCTGCCGGCAACTGAAGACGGTAGGCAACGTTTCCCACACGTTCAAGGATCTCAAACAGTCCGATATACCTTGGACTTAGCTTGCCTTTCTTGCCAAACCTCATCACGCCTCTCATTGGTGAAACCTTCAAAAATACTAGCTCACCCACAGCGAATTCCAATTCTCTTCTTCGGTTGTCAGCATATGACTTCTGTCTACTTTGAGCCGTTAACAACCTCTCCCTTATTTCTTTTACCTTCCTAATGGCATCTTGTAGAAGTTCCGGGCCGACTAAGCTAGCTTCTCCGACCTCGAACCAACCAATCGGGGATCGACACCTTCGACCATAAAGAGCCTCGAAAGGTGCCATCTGGATACTCGCTTGGTAACTGTTATTATATGCAAATTCAGCTAGAGGTAGATACTTTTCCCAACTTCCGTCGAAATCCATAATACACGCTCTAAGCATGTCTTCCAGAATTTGAATAGTTCTCTCTGATTGCCCTTATGTCTGTGGGTGAAAAGCGGTGCTCAAATCAACTCTAGTCCCCAACACTTCCTGCATAGACTTCCAAAACCTGGAAGTGAACTGTGGCCCTCTATCCGATATTATGGATACTGGTATCCCGTGTAGTCTGACGATCTCTGATAGATAGAGCTGCGCATACTGACTCACACTATAAGTAGTCTTAACTGGCAGAAAGTGGGCGGACTTGGTCATACGATCAACTATTACCCAAACTGAATCAAACCCACGCTGTGATCTAGGCAACCCTGTAACAAAATCCATTGTGATCCTCTCCCATTTCCATTCTGGTATTTCTATTTGTTGTAACATCCCGGCGGGTTTCTGGTGTTCAGCCTTAACCTGCTGACATACTAAACATCTAGCCACATAGTCTGCAACATCTCTTTTCATACCATTCCACCAATACAATTTTTTCAAATCATGATACATCTTGTTAGCTCCCGGGTGGATGGTATAAGCGGTCCGGTGTGCTTCTTCAAGAATTCTCTCTTTCAAATTGTCCACCATCAGAACACACAACCGTCCCTCCAAGCGAAGTACCCCGAAATCATCAATAGAGTATCGGAGGTCCTCCCTTTTCTCTTCGATTACTGTATTCTTAATCTGTCTGAGGTCGGCATCTTCATCTTGTTTAGACTTCACCTCTTCTACCAAAGAGAATTTAGCTTCTAGATGAGCCAACAATGAATTTGAACTTCCAATCTCAAACCGATTCCCGGTTTGTTCTAACTCATGAAGTTCCTTAATCAACGGTCTCCTCTCTTCACTTATATGGGCAAGACTACCCATGGATTTCCGACTCAGAGCATCAGCTACCACATTAGCCTTTCCCGGATGATACAAAATCGTGCAGTCATAATCTTTTAACAACTCTAGCCATCGACGTTGCCTCAAGTTTAAATCTTTCTGCTCGAAGATGTATTTGAGACTCTTGTGATCTGTATAAATTTCACAAGTCTCTCCGTATAGGTAATGCCTCCATATTTTTAAGGCAAATACCACCGCGGCCATTTCAAGATCATGAGTCGGGTAATTCTTCTCATGTTTCCTCAACTGTCTCGAGGCATACGCAATCACTTTGCCGTGTTGCATTAATACACACCCCAACCCGATCCTTGATGCATCACAATACACCACATACCCTCCGGTGCCTTCAGGCAGTGCTAACACTGGAGCGGTAGTGAGGCTTTCCTTCAACTTCTGGAAACTGTGCTCACATTTCTCATCCCATACAAACTTCACCCCTTTTTGTGTCAATTTGGTCAATGGCGCAGCCACCTTAGAAAAATCTTGCACGAATCTTCTGTAATAGCCCGCCAAACCCAAAAAACTACGGATTTCTGTAACCGAAGTAGGTTGGGACCAATTCTTCACCGCCTCCACCTTACTTGGATCAACGTGGATTCCCTCTGATGATACCACGTGACCCAAAAAGGCAACTCTATCAAGCCAAAATTCGCATTTGGAGAATTTGGCATACAACTTCTTCTCCCTCAACTTTTGTAACGCCAACCTTAAGTGTTCAGCGTGCTCCTCTGAATTCTTCGAATAGACCAAGATGTCATCAATAAAGACAATGACAAATTGATCCAAGAAAGGTTTGAAGACCCTGTTCATCATATCCATAAACGCTGCAGGAGCATTGGTCAATCCAAAAGACATCACCAAAAACTCGTAATGTCCATATCGGGTTCGGAAAGCGGTCTTAGGTACGTCTGATTCTCGAATCTTGAGTTGATGATACCCAGATCGCAAATCAATTTTAGAAAACCGCTTTGCACCCTGTAATTGATCAAACAAGTCATCTATCCTCGGAAGTGGGTATTGGTTGCGGATCGTCACCTTATTTAACTTTCGGTAATCGATACACAACCGCAAAGATCCGTCCTTCTTCTTCACAAAAAGGACTGGCGCACCCCAAGGAGAAAAACTAGGCCGAATAAAGCCCTTGTCAAGCAACTCCTGCAACTGAGTATGTAACTCCTTCAATTCTTTCGGAGCCATACGATAAGGTGGTGTGGATATAGGTTGAGTACCGGGTTGCAATTCAATTTCAAATTCAATTTCCCACCCCGGCAATTCTTCCGGAAATACATCTAAGAACTCACGCACCACCGGTACTTGATTCGGTGAAACCACTTCTTTCGTAGTATCTCTCACAAAGGCCAAGTACCCTTTGCACCCTTTCTCAAGTAGCTTGGATGCCTTGATAGCTGAAATCAAGCTTGGGTACGGAGCGGCTCCGTCGCCCCTTATCACAAAAGGTTCTTCATTCGGCATGCTAAATTTTAGACACTTAGTTCTACAATCCACCACCGCATGACAAGATGCCAACCAGTCCATTCCCAGAATTACATCTAAATCAACCATAACTAAAAGACGAAGGTCTACTATAGTCTCATGACCATCGACCTCCACCACACAGGATTTATGCACATACTCAACTTGTACCGAATCTCCCATCGGAGTAGATACTAATACTATCTCTTCCATTATAGATGGACTTCTCTTGAATTTAGAGGCAAATTCATGCGACACGTATGAATGAGTAGAACCAGAATCAAACAACACTTTTGCTTCAAGAGAACAAACAAGTAGAGTACCTGTGACCACTGCATTGGATGCATGAGCGTCCTGCTAGGGAAAGTGCGAATACTCTGGCTTGACCGCCACTCACTGCCCCTGTACCTCTACCATTGTTACCCGCACCACGACCTCTAATTGCACCCGTGTTGGTTGTATGTGGTGGCACGGCTCTCACCGGTGGGGCTGGAATAGGAGTACTTCTCGGAGTCGGGTTACTCCTCACACTTGTACCTTCCCTCCGCTTAGGACACTCCCTAGACATGTGGCCCACCTCGCCACAAGTGTAGCATGCACCGGTCAATTTCCGGCATACACCAAAATGACGCCTATTACAAGTTGCACATTGAGGCCATGTATCACTGGTGTTTCTACTTCCTTGAATTCTCTGTCCCCCCTGTACATTTCCTCTTGGAGCGGTGTCACTGGTGATAGTTGAGGTTTGTCCCCTTGCGGATTCCGAACACTTGGCTCCACCACCTGTCATTTTCCTCTTTTTACTTCCACTCCCTTGGCTACCACCACCGGTAATTAATTTCACTTTGGGATCGATGGACGTCCCATATCTCTTCCTAGTTTCGATCATTCTTGCACAGTCAGCAGCTTGAGCCAAAGTGTCAAATTGCTTTCTTTGTGGTAGCAAAGCAATAAATAGTGGCTCGGTAAGACGATGGATGAACCTCTTGATTCTTGCCTCCTCATCCGGAACTAACTCGGGAGAGAATTGAGCTAGCTCAGTAAATAGTAACTCAAATTCTGTCACAGTCATCTCCGGAGTCATCCACAATTCTTCAAATTGTTGCCGCTTGGCATCTTTTGTCCCCTCAGGCAAAAACCGACCTAGGAATTCCCTCTGAAAATCTTCCCAGGTCATCAGTGCTACTCTCCTCAAGTATCTTGTTTGTATGGACTCTATCCATACTCTAGCGGCGCCCCTCAATTGAAATGAGGCTAGCTCCACCAATTCATGTCCCGAGCATCTCAGCATTTGCCCAATTCGAACCACAACCTTGATGAAGTATTGCGGATCTTCCTTCTCACTAGTTCCGCAAAATGTGGGTGGATGGAGTTTCAGAAACTTGGAAATGGGTAACTCCCTTGGCGTTACTCGCGGCTCACGAGATGCCTCCCGTTGTTGCCACTCTCTATTTTCTCCTTCCACAACCTCCATCTCTTGGTTGTTAGGAGCTGCACCTTCAACCTCTTCGCCGACCACCAACCGGCGTACCTCTATTTGAATCTGCCTAGTCATCTCCTCTCTTAATTCTTGAAATCCCGCCGTAAGCAATTCCGCCACGGACGGTGCATTAGCCTCAACTTGAGGCTCCGGTATATGCTCCCTTTCTTCTCTTCTTGCTTGCACTCGACCTCGGCCTCGGGCACGACCTCTAGCTCGGCCTCGGCCTCGGCCTCTAGTGGGCACTCCTTCATCCCGAATAGATTCTTGATCGACCTCGGGAGGAGCCCTTCCTCTTCCTCTAGTACGTCTAGTAATTGGTGGCATCCCTATACTGCACAAGGATCACACCTAATAAATACGCATATAACAATGACATATTTAAATATCAAAGAGAGTAGAAAGAAAGGATTGACACATTTTTCCTGGGTATTCCCACGAGTGCCCTTTTACTCCCACGTTGTGCCCGGGTACACAAAGAAGGGTAAACCGACACCCGGTCATACCTATGGCTTCATACTATTTAAAAATAACCTGCCTCTGATACCAACTTTGTCACGACCCCGTTCCTAGGAGCCCGTGACCGGCACAGGAGTAGGATTTCACCCCTAAACCCGTAAGTCTTCCCTATTACCATTTAAAATAACTACCCTGCTATGCAAACAACATACAATATTCACATAATAAATATTGGCCACATCATTTACAGTGGCCTAAATAACCTGCAATCCACGGCGCTCATTGCCGCTTCAGCCCAATTCAAGTAAATATATACATCCATTCACATAAGCAATCACACATAAATAGGTATATACGTAGTGATCAAACCACAAGGGAATGATCTATCCTATTCACACACAATATATATATAACCTGTTCAATCACCTGTATATAAGCATCCACACTCGCATTTAAATTTACATATTGATCACACGCCTCAATGCGTGTAATCTATCCTATTCACATGCAAGTTTATATATTTGCAAACCATCACATACCAACTACACACATATATATATATATATATAATTTACATATTGATCACACCCCATAAGGTGTGACCTATCCTATTCACATGCGGAAGCAATTCATATTCATCATAGTATTCATCTATCCTATATCCCCATCCATGACCTAATCTTTAAACAGTATGAAGCCGACAAGTCTAGATTTGTACATATATATATACATATAGCAATTGCCTATACATCAAAGGCTATACCCAAAATAATGTATACATCAATGAAATATAACAAAAGAATGTATACATCAAAAGATGAACCTCTCACGCGAACAATGCGTGAGGTCTCTAGGAATGTCCGCCTCCTTGAGAGGAAGTAGACGCGTGTCCGGTGCTCGCTACACCTGTATCTGTAACATGTAAAATTGGAGGGTGAGTCAAACGGACTCAGTGAGAGGCTCTCCCATCCTTGGTGTAGTGGCGGGTACCACTACAACTGGGGGAAGGGAGCCAGTCACATCCACATGCACGTACAACAGTTCTTTTAATCTTTAATGTTTAGGTGGTCATACCTTTAGCATATATAACACATACTTTGTCAACCTTAGACATATATATAGCATGTTCAATATCAACCAGTACTTTTCAATATCATATATCATTTTGCAATAACATAAACTGGCCCGAAGGCATGTCTCCCTTTGGGAAGAGAACTGGCCCGAAGGCATGTCTCCCTTTGGGAAGAGAACTGGCCCGAAGGCATAACTCACGTGAGTGGTTAGGAACCTAGTTGATCATTCTAGGAACCCCTGGCCCCAAGACTTTACTTGAGACATATCTGGCACCAAGACTTTACTTGGTACATAGCCGGCGACTTGTTTGACTTTGGCCTAACCAAAGCTTTAACCACAAAGTGGCAAACTCATATACTTTGGACTCTTGGGTGCCCGACTTCATGATGACATACTCGATCTACCCGGTTTATTTAAAATGGACACCTCTTTTATCATGGACTCCACATGACTCCTATGAACTTCTACTGGTTACCTTTCTTGGAAAAACTTATAATTTATACCCTCACCAAGTTCGAAACTAGTTTCAAAGGACCACATCCTAAGTTCAATTATTCCAAAACTTTCAAGATCAACAAATATGTTTCCAAATTCATTTAACTTGTGAGTTTCTAGGACCATGGAATTTAGACACCGAAAATAGACTCAATCCTACCCCCGATATCATTCCAGGTTCCAAGAACCCTTTTTCCATATAAGGCTTCCCAAGCCATCATGATGTTTCCCATATATCACATACACATATAACATGTAATCGCAGATAATCACATTTAGGAATAACAATAGCATGTTATCTAACATACCTATCCTAACAAAGAGGCAGGTAATACAAACCATATTTTTCACATCCTCATACAACCCACAAGAGGGCAAGGATGGGAAAGCCCCTCACCTCTTTGCTTTCCTTGATCGGCCCTCGGCGTACCCGAAGCTCCAACCAGTTCGTGATGTCCTACACACCCATAGTGAGTAGTTTTAGACACTTGAACTTTACTATAACTTGTACTTGAAAATTAGAATTTTACCAATTGAGAGCATTTCATTTTTTTAAATTGATTCCAAGCCTTTACCACGGCCTAACCGACACTCTTAATCCATCTCTTAACTCCAATTTCTTATTTAAACTAGAATTTACCTCTTTTATTATTAATCTAGTTTCCGGTTAAGACGGAACTATTCGGTCTTCGATCCTTTGTCTATTCCAACAATTAATACCATCTAAAAACAACCATTCAACACCCCAATCAATCCCAATTCAACCCATTCAACAATTTATCCACATATAAGCTTCCAACTACTTCTAACAACCCACTAACATCCATTTAAGACTCAGAATAATCAATTTATATCAATTTGGAACTTTTCCAAAAATCCCTAAAATTGATAAATTTGGGGTTTGAGTGATTCGGGACTTCTTACCACGATTTAATCGGTTAAGATGATGGAATAGGGTATAGGAAACCCCCGGTCACCTTAACCGAGCTCGGAACGGCCAAAATCCGGCGAGATTCTGGTGAACAAACACTATTCCCGTTTGTTTCTCTCTCTAACCAAGCTCTCTCTCTCTCCTCCGTGAAGCCCGCCGGCCACCTTCCTCCGGCGTCGCCATCGATTGCTCCTACTCCGGCGAACGGCGGCGTCGTCCTCCGCTGGCTTCCGCGCGCGTCTCCTTCCCTTCCCGTTGGCCTCGGCGTCGTGCGTATGTGGTCCTCAACTTCTTCCTTCTCTGCTTCACGATGGATGCAAGAATGAGGACCAATTTTAATTTAAAAGGGGGGTCACGTGTGTGACCCCCTCCTCCGCCAATACCATATATATATATTATATATTTATATATATATATTTAATATATTATTTATTTATTTATTGTTAAAATTGACTTTGGGGTTAATAAACTTACACCCAATATTTCCCGTTAAGTCCTAATTTTGGTCCAAATAAAATTTCATTTATTTTAAATTTTCTCTTTTTCCTTCCAAATAAAAATAAAAATTAAGTTAGGACCTTAACGTTGACTGGAAAATTTCCGGGTATTACAGTATTCAAGCTTTAAATCCAATCGGATTTCGAAATACAACGTGAAGCGATCGGTTTGACTCGTGCAACAACACGTTTGAACTTGTACTTCTTGATTTATTTTGAGATTCAATCGTGATTTTTAGTTGAAAATGTGTTTGGACACAACTTAAAACATATTCCATGAGATCACGAGTCCCATTCGAGCATTAAATCCACTCGGATTCCCAAATACAATGTGTAGCGATTGGTTTTACTTACATATGGAACAACATGTTTGAACTTGTACTTCTTGAGTTCTTTTGCGATTCAATCGTGATTTTTAATTCAAAATGTGTTTAGACAGGACTTGACAAACCTTCTATGGGATCAAGAGTCCCATTTGAGCATTAAATCCACTCGGATTACAAAATACAACGCGAAGCGTTTGGTTTGACTCATTTATGCAACAAATCGTTTGAAGTTGTACTCCTTAAATTCTTTTGAGATTCAATCATGATTTTTGATTTAAAATTTGTTTAGACATGACTTGCCACACCTTCCGTGCGATCACGAGTTGCATACGAGCTTGAAATCCAATTGGATTTCCAAGTACAACAAGAAGCGATCGGTTTGACTCACTTTTGCAACAACACGTTTGAACTTGCACTTGTTGAATTATTTTGAGATTCAATCACGATTTTTGGTTCAAAATATGTTTAGACACGACTTGACACACCTTCCATTCGATCACGAGTTGCATTCGAGCTTTAAATCAACTCGGGTAGCCAAATACAACGTGAAGCGATCGGTTTGACTCACTTGTGCAAAACACGTTTGAACTTGTACTTGTTGAATTCTTTTGAGATTTAATCGTGATTTTTGGTTTGAAAAGTGTTTAAAAATTACCTCACACACCTGCCATGAGATCACGATTTGCATTCGAGCTTTAAAGCCACTTTGATTCCCAAATACAAAGCGTAGCGATCGGTTTGACTCACTTGTGCAACAACACGTTTAAACTTACACTTCTTGAGTTCTTTTGAGATTCATTCACGATTTTTGGTTCAAAACATGTTTATACATGACTTGACACACCTTCCAAGCGATCACGAGTCACATTCGAGCATTAAATCCACTCAGATTCCCAAATACAATGAGAAGCGATTGGTTTGACTCATTTGTGAATTAACACTTTTGAACCTGTACTTCTTGAATTATTTTGAGATTCAATCGCGATTTTCAATTTAAAATGTGTTTAGACATGACCTGACACGCCTTCCATGCAATCAAGAGTCCCATTCGAGCATAAAATCCACTCGGATTGCCCAATACAACGCGAAGCGATCGATCTGACTCACTTGTGCAATAACATGTTTCAACCTGTAGTATTTGAGTTCTTTTGAGATTCTATCGCGATTTTTTCAATTCAAAATTCTTTTAGACACAACTTGACCTACCTTCCATGTGATCATGAGTCCCATTCAACGAATAAATCGACTTGGATTCCCAAATACAACGCGAAGGGATAGGTTTGACTCACTTGTGCAACAACATGTTTAAACTTGCACTTCTTGAATTCTTCTGAGATTCAGTCACGTTTTTTAGTCTAAAACATGTTTAGACATGACTAGACACACCCTCCATGGGATCAAGAGTTGCATTTGAGCTTTAAATCCACTCGAATTCCCGAATACAGAACATGAAGCGATCGGTTTGACTCACTTGTGCAACACGTTTGAACTTGTACTTCTTGAGTTCTTTCGAAATTCAAACATGATTTTTAGTTCAAAAAATGTTTGGAAACGACTTGACACACCTTCCATGCGATCACGAATCCCATTCGAGCATTAAATCCACTCGGATTCCCAAATACAATGCGAAGTGATCAGTTTGATTCACTTGTGCAACAACACGTTTGAAATTGTACGTCTCGACTTCTTTTGAGATTTAATAGAGATTTTCAATTCAAAATGTGTTTTGACACGACTTGACTCATGTTCCCTGTGATCATGAGTCCCATTCGAGCACTAAATCTACTCAGATTCCCAAATACAACACGAGACGATCGTTTTGACTCACTTATGCAACAACATGTTTGAACTTGTACATGTTGAATTCTTTTGAGATTCAATCGTGATTTTTAGTTCCAAATGTGTTTAGACATGAGTTGACACACCTTCCATGCGATCATGAGTCTCATTCGAGCATTAAACCCACTCGGATTCCCAAATACCACTCGAAGCGATTGTTTTGAATCCCTTGTGCAACAACATGTTTGAACTTGTACTTCTTGATTTCCTTTGAGATTCAATCACAATTTTTTTTGAAATATGTTTAGACAAGACTTGACATTGATTCCATGGGATAACGAGTCCAATTCGAGCGTTAAATCCACTCGGATACCAAAATACAATGCGAAGCAATCGGTTTGACTCACTTATGCAACAAAACGTTTGAACCTGTACTTCTTGAGTTCTTTTGAGATTCAGTCACAATCTTCAATTCAAAATGTGTTTAGACACAAATTGACACACCTTCCATGCGATCACGAGTCCCATTTGACCATTAAATCCACTCGGATTCCCAAATACAACGTGAAGCAATTGGTTTGACTCCCTTGTGCAACAACGTGCTTGAACATGTACTTCTTGAGTTCTTTTGAGATTCAATCACGATTTTCAGTTTAAAATGTGTTTAGAGACAAGTTGACACACCTTCCATGCGATCAAGATCCCATTCGAGCATTAAATCTACACGGATTCCCAAATACAACGCGAAGCGATTGGTTTGACTCACTTGTGCAACAGCACGTTTAATCTTGTACTTCTTGATTTCTTTTTAGATTCAATTATGATTTTTGGTTCAAACCATGTTTAGACATGCCTTCGCATAACTTCCATGTAGTCACGAGTTGCATTCAAGCTTTAAATCCACTCGGATTCCAAAATACAACGTGAAGCGATCGGTTTGACTCACTTGTACACCAAAACGTTTGAACTTGTACTTCTTGAGTTCTTCTGAGATTCAATCGCGATTTTCAGGTTAAAATATGTTTAGACACAAATTGACACACCTTCCATGGGATTATGAGTCCCATTCGAGCATTAAATCCACTCGAATTCTCAATTACAACGTGTAGTGATCGGTTTGACTCACTTGTGCATGAACACCTTTGAATGTGTACTTCTTGAGCTCTTTTGAGATTCAACCACATTTTCAGTTCAAAATGTGTTTAGGCACAAGTTGACATATCTTCCATGCGATAACGAGACCGATTCGAGCATTAAATCCACTCGGATTCCCAAATGCAATGCGAAGCGATCCGTTTGACTCACTTTTATACAGAACCCCAAAGTTATAACAAACTCGAAACCCCAACATATAATAAGGTTAGAACGAGTAAAAGGAAAAAAAATCCCCAACCTATTGAACCCCCAATTGACAACGCAAGTAATCGATTGATTTAAAAATCAAGAATGAATTCGCTACAAGTGATTACCCCCAATGGACTCTTCTTTCAGCCAAGATGAAGAAGAAAAGCTTAAAGACTTATTTTCAAACCAATCTCAAATCTCATTACAAGAAAGTAAGTGGAGTATTTATACTCCAAGAGAAAGAAACCCTAAAATAACTAATGGGCTAACCTAAAATAACATAAACTAAAGCCCAAACAAATGACAATGTTTTAAAATAAAACTATTGGGTCTTTCTAACAACCAAACTTAAGCCCAATTTAATTAAAACATTAAATCTAAAATTAGAGTCTTAAAACACTAATGGACTTTAAATAAAAAACCTAAATATAATGATTTTCGCACAAAAATACAACCCAAAATTTAATAAGCAATTTAAGCCCAAAAAAAGAAGATTTAGGCTTAAATAAGCTTCCACATGTATAGTACTTGGTCCAAGCTCTCGAAACTAATGTTTCCAAGCCCAATACAAGTTGTGAAGCTTCGTTTTCAGCCCACTCGGTGTAAATGACGTTTTCAGTAATTAGGGAAGGCACAATTATTGTTTGATTTGTCCATGTCTTTTCCATAAGCTCCTTCAATGATTCCATGATTATGCTAGCTCTATTTGCACCTCCTCTGCTCGTATCATTCCCTCCTTCCTTGAAAATATTCGTCCTCGAATCTGAAACCATGGAAAAGTTAGAATTAGAAACTTTAAAAATATAAATCTTACTATACTCACCTTGAAGACTAATATTGTAAGCATCACTTCTAGTTGTTTTTGGCACTTGAAAAGGACTGTCTTCCTTAGCATCAAATTTGTGGTTCCAATAGTTTAAAGATTTCAACCCTTTCAATTGCTCCCAAACCCAATCATTAGGTTCAAACACTGGACATTTCCATCTCTCAATTTGTTGCCAATGAGGGAAGTCTATAATTTGTGCCTGCTTCAAAATAACATCAAAAGCCACCTTAGAAGCATCAAATCCAATATAAGTTGATTTAGAAAATTTAACTAAACAAGGTATAGATGCAAAACATAAGTTTTTCTTTGAAGCATTAAATGTCATTGCTAGACTATGTTTCCAACTTAAACCAAGCTCTCCTTTGAATTGCTTTCGTTGCCAAAGCTCATTTGTCTCCTAAACTTAAATCTTTCTCCATATACAAAATCAACTTGATTATCTTCTTTTTCAATAGGAACTAAATGTGATAAATCTTTAGTTATTACTTCTGCAAACTCTTCTTCATTTACCTGCAACAAAGAAACATCACTACAAAAATATGGTTCATTCTAAACACAAATTAGTGAGTTTTCTTGAAATATTTCTAAGCGTTCTCTTTTGATATCTTCTTTTTCATCAAAACATTCTCTCTCTTCACTCTGATTTTCACTCTCCATTGGGCCATTAATTTGTTTCTTTTCTTTATTGGCCTCTTTTATCTCATTTATTTCAACTTCCTCACTTTTTACAATATTTTCTCTCTTTTCAATTACCAACTTTTTCTCTCTTACACATATCTCTTTCTTTTCCTCACTTGTGCAATCACTCATCATTGGGCCTTTTTCTTTATTCTTTTTACTCTTGGCCTCTTTTGTCTCCTTCTTAGGATAGTCTTCTAAAAGACAACACTCTTATGAAAAGCCATGAGAACTTTTGGTTAACTTTCTATAGTAAGATTGAGCATATCTCTTCCTCATTACCATTTTCATATCATCCCAAGTAGCTATAGGATCCTCATCATATATCCTCTGTGACCTCCTTAATTCATTCCACCAACTCAATGCATAGTTAGAAAATGTCAAAGATGTGAATCTTGCTTTCTTCTTCTCAGTGTAGTTATGATGTGCAAAAAAATTTCAACCTTTTCCTCCCATTCTAGGTAAGCTTCGGCATCTTTTCTTCCCTTGAATGTGGTATTGTCATCTTCATAGCATTCAAATTATTATCTCTTCTTTGTCCTCTTGTCTCCCTTCTTCTGCCCACACTTTCTCTACCATCAACATTATCTTCTTCGTTGAATATTTCACAAGTAGATCTTCTTCTCCCTTCCTTACTTCTTCTAGCATGGCTAGAATAACTCCTAGATTGCTCAACAAATTTTTCTCTCATATCAGGCATGTCCATCCTCAACCTTCATACTCCATTCAAGATTTCCTTATAGAACCACTTAGAATTCGTAGGTACATCATTCCCTACATCACTTTCATCTTTCATCACATCCCAATAAGCCATGTGACAATAATAGCTGCAAGAAAATAATTAGTAGAAAAAAAAACCTCACAGTATTACTCACGTGTTTCACTCAAAAGTAGCTTTCCACTCGTGTTTCACACAAATAATGCCTTTTTTTCTCCTCTTTTAAGCTCACAATACTCTAGCCTTTTACCACTCAAGCCTTCTAACCTCAATCGCACTTCAGAATCAATTCTCAATTAAGATAAAAACACTTGAGCAAAATAGAAAAGTAATGAAAACCTAAACAAGAAAAGAGCACTTCAAATCTAGAGGCAAATAGACCGAAACAAAATAAACAGAAATTGAGCACACACAGAGAAGAAAAGTATGTCACTCAGATTAAAAACAATTAACAAGAAGCAAATTGTTAATTATAATGTAATAGAGGCAAAACATAGCATGCAAAAATTAGAAACATAGAGTAGAAAGAAAGACAAAACTAGTGCAAAAATGCAGAATTGGAATTCTCTCAAAGAGAAACCCCAATTTGATTATAGGCAACAAAACAAAAACAAGAAAACAATGAAAACGACTATTTCAGCAATTTGAATATTCCTTTCAAGAAATATTAGATATTCCAAGATCTTTGCAATTATTTTACTACTATTTTTTTTTTCAGAATTCTTTTCTCTTTTTTTTGAATATACGAAACAAAGAGTCCAAATACCTAGAAAATAAAATTTCCAAAATCACAAACAAAATGAAATAAGAAACTACAGCCCAGAAATTGCAGAAACGTTCTCTATAAAAACTAGGTATAACTTCACAAAGAGAACTCAGATTCGTGCGATTTCAAATCGAGATGAAAGTTGAGATTACGAAACCTGAAAACGACCTACTACACGTCGAATAACTCAATCGGAAAGTGGTCAAAAAACACTAATTAAAAACGACATTCATAATTTAAGGACACAAACCATAACAAAACAAGAACACAAACTCAGATATAAATAAGAATTTATCCGAATCCACAGCTCTAGTACCAATGATGCGGAACCCCAAGGTTATAACGAACCCGAAACCCTGACACACAATAAGGTTAGAACAAGTATAAGGAAACAAATCCCTAACCTATTGAACCCCCAATTGACAACGCAAATGGAAATGCAACTAATCGGTTGATTTGAAATAAAGAATGAATTCGCCACAAAGTGATTACCTCGATAAGAATTCATTCTTGATGCAATAGAAGAAGATAAACACCTCTCCTATGGATTCTTCTTTCAGCCAAGAAGAAGAAGAAAAAAGCTCAAAGCTCTATTATGAAAACCAAATCTCAAAATCTCATTACAAGAAAGTAAGTGGAATATTTATACTCCAAGAGAAAAAAAAATCCTAAAATAACTAATGGGCTAACCTAACATAACATAAACTAAAGCCCAAACAAAAGACAATTTTTTAAAATAAAACTATTGAGTCTTTCTAACAACCAAACTTAAGCCCAATTTAATGAAATCTAAAATTAGAGTCTTAAAACACTAAAGGACTTTAAATAAAAAACCTAAATATAATTATTTTCGTACAAAAATACAGCCCAAAATAAGAAGATTTAGGCATAAATAAGCTTCCACATGTATAGTACTTGGTACAAGCTCTCCAAATTAATGTTTCTAAGCCCAATACAAGTTGTGAAGCTCCATTTTCAACCCACTCGGTGCAAATGACGTTTTTCGTAATTATTGAAGGTACAATTACAATTTGATTTGTCCATGCCTCTTCCATAAGCTCCTTTAATGATTCCATGATTATGCTAGCTCTAGTTGCACCTCCTCTGCTCGTATCACACTTGTGCAATAACACGTTTGAAATTGTACTTCTTGAGTTCTTTTGAGTTTCAATCGTAATTTTCAGTTCAAAATCTGTTTAGATATGACTTAACACAACTTCCATTCGATCATTAAATCTACTCTGATTCCCAAATACAACGCGAAGCGATCGGTTTGACTCACTTGTGCAAGAACACGTTTGAACTTGAGTTCTTTTGAGATTCAATCGTGATTTTCAGTTCAAAATATGTTTGGACATGACTTGGCACACCTTAAATGAGATCACGAGTCCCATTTGAGCATTAAATCCAACTCGTATTCCCAAATACAATGTGAAGTGATCGGTTTGACTCACTTGTACAACAACACGTTTAAATTTGTACTTCTTGAATTCTTTTGAGATTCAATCACGATTTTTGGTTCAAAACATGTTTAGACATTACTTGACACACCTTTCATGCGATCACGAGTTGCATTCGAGCTCTAAATCCACTCATATTCCCAAATACAACGTGAAGCGATCGGTTTGACTCACTTTTGTAACAACACATTTGAACTTGTACTCCTTGAGTTCTTTTGAGATTCAATCGCAATTTTCAGTTCAAAATATGTTTAGACACGACTTGACACACCTTCCATGCGATCACGACTCCCATTCGACCATTAAATCCACTCGAATTCCCAAATACATAATGAAGCGATCGGTTTGACTCCCTTGTGTAACAACACATTTGAACTTTTACTTCTTGAGTTCTTTTGAGATTCAATCGCGATTTCAGTTCAAAATGTGTTTAGACACGAACTAAAATACCTTCTATGTGATCATGAATCTCGTTCGTGCATTAAATCCACTCGGATTCCCAAATACAATGCAGAGTGATCGGTTTGACTCACTTGTGCAAAAACTCCAGTGAACGTGTATTTCTTGAGTTCTTTTAAGATTCAATCGCAATTTTCAGGTCAAAATATGTTTAGGCACAACTTTACACATCTTCCATGCGATCACGAGACCAATTCGAGCATTAAATCCACTTGGGTTCCCAAACGCAAAGGAAAGCGATCAATTTGACTCACTTCTGCAACAACACGTTTGAACATGTACTTCTTGAGTTCTTCTGAGATTCATTCGCAATTTTAGTTCAAAATGTTTTTAGACACGACTTGACACACCTTCCATGCAATTACGAGTCCCATTCGATCATTTAATCTCCTCGGATTCCCAAATACAACGCGAAGTGATCAGTTTGACTCACTTGTGCAATAACACGTTTGAACCTGTACTTCTTCAGTTATTTTGATATTCAATCGCAATTTTCGGTTCAAAATGTGTTTAGACATGAATTGACGCACCTTTCATGCGATCACGAGACTAATTTGAGCATTAAATCCACTCAGATTCCCAAATACAACACGAAGTGATCAGTTTGACTCACTTGTGCAACAACACGTTTAACTTGTACTTCTTGAATTCTTTTGAGATTCAATCACAATTTTTGGTTCAAAACGTGTTTAGGCATTACTGACATACCTTCCATGCGATCACGAGTTGCATTCGAGCTTTATGTCCACTCGGATTCCCAATTATAACGTGAAGCGATCGGTTTGACTCACTTGTGCGACAACACATTTGAACTTGTACTTCTTGAGTTCTTTTGAGAGGCAATTGCAATTTCAGTTCAAAATGTGTTTAGGCACAACTTGACACAACTTCCATGCGATCATGAGTACCATTCGATCAGTAAATCCACTCGTATTCCCAAATACAACACGAGGATATCGGTTTGACTCACTTGTGCAATAACACTTTTGAACGTCTACTTCTTGAGTTCTTTTGAGATGCAATCGCTATTTTTAGTTCAAAATGTATTTAAGCACAACTTGACACACCTTCCATTCGATCACGAGACCTATTTGAACATTAAATCCACTCGGATAACGAAATGCAAAGCGAAGCGATCAGTTTGACTCACTTGTGCAACAACACATTTAAACTTGTACTTCTTCAGTTCTATGGTGATTCATTCGTGATTTTTAGTTAGAAGTGTTTTTAGACACGACTTCACACACCTTCCATGCGATCGCGAGTCCCATTCTAGCATTAAATCTTCTCGGATTCCGAAATACAACGGGAAGCGATAGTTTGACTTACTTGTGCAACAACACGTTTGAACTTGTACTTTTTGTGTTCTTTTGAGATTCAATTACAATTTTCAGTTCAAAATGTGTTTAGACATGACTTGACACACCTTCCATGCAGTCACGAGTGCAATTCGAGCATTAGATGCACTTGGATTCCCAAATACAACTTGAAGCGATTAGTTTGACTCACTTGTGCAACAACACATTTAAAGTGTTATTCCACAAGTGAAAATGTGTTGTTGCACAAGTGAGTCAAACTGATTGCTTCGCGTTGTAATAAAGAATCCGAGTGGATTTAATGCTTGAATCGGACTCGTGATCGAATGGAAGGAGTGTCAAGTCGTGTCTAAACATATTTTGAACTGAAAATTGCAATTGAATCTCAAAAGAACTCAAGAAGTACAAGTTCAAATGTGTTGTTGCACAAGTGAGTCAAACCGATCACTTCGCTTTGTATTTGGGAATCCGAGTGGTTTTAATTCTCGAATGCGGCTCGTGATCGCGAAAAACGTGTGTCAGGTCATGTGTTAACATATTTTGAATTAAAAAAATCACGATTGAATATGAAAAGAACTCAAGAGTAAAGTTCAAGTGTGTTATTGCACAAATGAGTCAAATCGATCGCTCTGCGTTGTATTTGGGAATGATAGTAAATTTAATGCTCGAATGGGACTTGTGATCGCATGGAAGGTGTATCAATTCGGGTCTAAGCACATTTTGAGCTAAAAATCACGATTAAATCTCAACAACACTCAAGAAGTACAAGGTCAAACGTGTTGTTGCACAAGTGGAGTCAAACCGATCACTTCACGTTGAATTCGGGAATCCGAGTGGATTTATAGCTCGAATGCAACTTGTGATCGCATGGATGGTGTCTTAAGTGATGTATAAAAATGTTTTGATCCAAAAATCGCGACTGAATCTCAAAAGAATTCAAGATGTACAAGTTTAAACTTGTTGTTGCACAAGTGAGTTAAATCGATTGCTACTGTTGTATTTGGGAATCTGAGTGGATTTAATCCTCGAATGGGACTCGTGATCGCATGGAAGGTGTGTCAAGTCATGTCTAAACACATTTTGAACTGAAATCGCAATTGAATCTCAGAAAACTCAAGAAGTACAAGTTCAATCGTGTTGTTGAACAAGTGAGTCAAACCGATCGCTTCGTGTTGTATTTAAATATCCGAGTGGTTTTAATGCTCGAATGGGACATATAATCGCACAGAAGATTTGTGAAGTTGTGCCTAAACACATTGTGAATTGAAAATTGCGATAGAATTTCAAAAGAACGCAAGACGTACTAATTCAAACGTGTTGTTGCACAAGTGAGTCAAACTGATCGCTTCATGTTTGTATTTGGGAATCCAAGTGGATTTAAAGCTCGAATGCAAGTTGTGATCGCTTGGAAGGTGTGTCAAGTCACGTCTAAGCACGTTTTGAATTGAAAATCGCTATTGAATCTCAAAAGAATTCAAGATGTACAAGTTTAAATGTGTTGTTGCACAAGTGAGTCAAACCGATCGCTTCTCGTTGTAATTGGGGATTCGAGTGGGTTTTAATGCTTGAATGGGACTCGTGATCGCATGGAATGTGTGTCAAGTCGTGTCTAAACTCATTTTAAACTGAAAATTGTGATTGAATCTCAAAAGAACTCAAGAAGTACAAGTTCAATTGTGTTGCTACACAAGTGAGTCAAACCGATCGCTTCGCGTAGTATTTGCGAATCCGAGTGGATTTAATGCTCGAATGGGACTTGTGATCACATGGAAGGTGTGTCAAGTCATGTCTAAAAATATTTGAACTGAAAATCGTGGTTGTATCTCAAAAGAACTCACGAAGTACAAGTTCAAATCTGTTGTTGCACATGTAACGTCCTAGTTTCTTAATGGATTTTTAGGGCGGAATTTAGGTTTTTAAGTTAACTCTTTTAAAAAACCGAGTCAAAATTTTTTATTTTTACAATAAGAGTTAAGTTCTCCCAAGGATCACTCACTTCTATTTGGTCTATTTAAACCTAAGAAAAACTAGAAGTTACGTTTTCACTCTCACACTTCCCAAATACGTACAGTTAGCTTACATACATTAAGAGATATCATATAAGCTAGTAGATTGAGGTCCTAGCCTCCACACCACAAATACATATATAAGTTAGTAAGGGCTCACAGGCCATAGTAGGGCACAAAAGCCATATAGGATAAGAATGGCTCACAGGCCATTGTCATGAACACAGCTCAGTGCACTAGTCTATCAAAGATAAACACTGCCTTGCAACTCTATATGGGAGGGAAAGGAATGTCTTCTGTAGGCTCGCAGAAAAGTATCTTCAATTCTGGAGGATGGCAAAGCTACCGATGGATGGCACCTCCACCCATACTACCTCCATTCAAGTAGCAGATGATACCTGTGCATATGAACACACTAACGTAATGAGATATACAATCCCAGTAACACACAATTACCAAGTTTTCAAAGTTTCATTAATGGGTCTAGCTACATTACTCTGAATACAGAAAAACTTCCCCTTTTGCATACTCAATCTTATACAGATATAGACAAGCCATAATACAGCTATAGGGTTATGCATATCATCAATTACGAGATATTTCAACAAACAAGCAGGGTGAATTCAAAAGGCACTACAGATCATACTTAATCATAACATATATGTTATGCACCATAGTCATGCATTAACACAATCTATTAAACAGGACAATACTGACTTACCAACAAGTAAAGTCTGCCAATTAGGCACAGGAAGAATTACCTAACATCCAGGGGGCGTCCCTCGGTGTGCGCATAAGTTAGAACCTTAGGATCATTAGTTCTAGACTGGAATCTTTCCTCACTAGTTGCTAGACAGCTACGTCACGGACGCATTCCTAGCTAGCCTAGTGTGTCCTTTCCATCCAAATCATATATATATACAATTTTCCATGGTAATGTTTATTCAATTGTAAACTTTCTATTAGATTGACCCCAGTGGCCAATTCTTTGACATCCCTTATGCCAATATTCTCAACAATGCCATATGCACTTCTCATGCATGATTTTCTCATATTTATCTCACAAATGATCATGCATTTATCACCATATACATGGATGCCACAACCTTAAATGAAATCACAACATTCAAGTCAACTTATTTACAAAGTCAAGAAAAGTCAACACTTAACTTATGATGCAAGCAACATTCTGTAACATCTTGAAAATTCAAAACCTAAGTTTGATTGGATTTCTTGTTTGACTTTTCTGTTTGAAATGGTTTGTGCTTGATTGTGTTTAATTGTGCATGTAAATAGGGTAAGAAACCCTAGTTAGAGAAAGAGACACTTAAAATTTAGGAAAAGTACTAGAGAAAACCCTAACCCAAACCCTAGGGACCAAATTGAAAGAAAACTTAGTTTTAGCCTTTTTTGTTTTAATGAGTTAAAATGAGTAGGGAAGGCCTATTTGTCCCAAGCAAAATAGCCTAGGACACTCTAGAGACACCCTAAGACTTAAATAAGGGAACCCAACCCCAAGACAAGATCTAAATTCCCATATTTCTCCAATAGAAATTTAGGAACTAAACTGAAAGAAATGGAAAATTTGAAATAGGACACCCTACCTTACATAGAGCTCAAGAAGCCCAATTCAGCCACCCAAAAGCACTTAAACCCTTTCCATTAAGTACCAGCTACATGCCTAATTAAAGATTTCAATAAGTTACACATCTTAAAACCAAAATAAAGGGAATTAAAAACCAATTAAAATCACTAAGTATCACACCTTGTATAGTAACCGAAATACCCACTTAAATGGCTAAATTAACTACCCAAATGTAACCTCAACTATTGCCAACACAATTAGGCAGCCATACACACAGAAATCATCAGAATGGAGCCTAGGAACCTAATTAGAACATGCCACAACTCAATTTAAGAACCACATAACCC